>JAUCMT010034616.1:0-17663 GCA_032357475.1 Enteromius thamalakanensis | reverse complement strand
GTGCGCTGTACACCCTACTTACTGTTTAGCTGCAGTCTGCACCTTCCAATTAATTTGCCTGCTTCTCCTCCAGCTCCCCAACCCCAGCCTGCAGAAAATGCGCGTGCACTTTGCGAGCTTGTACCTGGCTCGTAACGAGCGCGCTCTGCCCTCACAGGCGAACATTGGTTACTGGCAGTCATGTGACTGATGCGAGCCAGATCCTTTTATTTAGCAAAATTGAGATTAATAGTTACAATTTATTGTTGAGAGGCAAAGACAGGGCTCCATAGGCATATAGACATTAAAAAAAAAGGGCACTTGGGGCATCCTGAAGGAAAGGGGAGGGTGCTCAAGCACCCTCCGGCCCCTCCTTTGCACGTGCCTGGATTGTATTATAACACAAATGGTACAAAATAGTACAATTAAAAATAATGTATTCATCAATTTATACATATCTGCATTTATTTATTTCAGCATTTATGTATTTCTTCATTAATTTATTTATTCATTTTATTTATGTATTTCTACATTTATTTGTCAATTCATTTCTGCATTTATATATTGTGTTCATTTATTTATTTATACTTTATATTTACTCATTTGTGTCCTTTATAGTTATATGCAGTTTTATGCAAGATAATAGATTTATAGTTTTATGCAGTATAGTGAAGTGGCATCAGCAGCAATTGCCAAGTACTCATGTAGTCAGAGACTAAGAGAATTTTCCATATAAATTTTGAAAAAATAAAAATCTTGTTCATTCTCATCCTCTTTTCATTACGAGAGAACACAGCTGGCAGTCTGCTTTGGGTGCCATTCTTGTGTGACCTATAATATATAAGAATCAATTTGCAATGGATGGGTAGCCCTGAATTAGAATGATCCCATTGTGAATCCCCGTCCCAAAATAACATGAAATAACACAAGGTTGAGAGGCAATTATATTGAGTCCTATTATTTCTGTTTATCAAGTCAATAACACATTGTTGAACAGCTTATAAAGAAAGTAATTAAGAGTAAAGCCTAACAAGACTTTTTTTTTTTGACTAAAAATCAATTTGTACAAGTACAAAAAAATTGCAAGTAACATTGAAAGAAACATTTTAAGGTAAAAAAAAAAAAAGTTGTATTTTCTTGAAAGCATCAATAATCTTTACCCATATATATAGCCTATGAGTGTGTTTCATATTTACAATCTGATCAATATTCTGTTTCTTAAAGCCAAGTATGTATCTCTGTAATTTAATGTTTATTTAAGCCTTTTACATTTATTCCAAAATAATAACTGCCGAATTTATGTTGTGATGTATGTTTAAAAGTCATTCCATGTGACATCTGAGACCTAACAAACTTCTTTTCATATTTTGCTTTCTTTTTAAAAATGCAACTTTGATGCATTCATAAAATGTGTAGACAGTACCGGTGTGTAATGAGACCAGATTAGCTGTTAAGAACTAGTTGAACTGGACTGGCTCTGTTGGGTCTCTCAGATCGCACCGTTCCCACAGGAGAAGTCAGTTCATGTCTTTGAGCTGAACTAAGCTGGGATTCATCACAGAGGAACACACTGAAGTGCTCTCTCAACCTGAGTTACATGCTCATGTGAGTGTGACATGTTGAGGGATTATCCAGCCTCCCAGAATTCCTGACTGAGAGGAAGCGAGATTCACACAGACAGAATAGGAAATATGAAGAGCCAGAGTAACAGAATGGATTGTTTTTTAGAGTGGTGTGAGTGATGTGTATTGGGGGTGTTTTCTTTGAAGCTGCTTCTTATGTGTGTATTTCGTGCAGTGACGATGTCACTGGCGAGAGTCATACGTTTTTTTTTTTTTTTTTATCTCATTTTATGAGGAGGATTTGCATGATCAATAAGAATTGCTTCAAACGATGTTGTCATGCATTATGTCATGCTTTGATTAACTATGTTGTATTAATCACATCAGCTCATCAAGATTTGCAGATTGACTGAGGCTTAACAGTACTTAAATGTAAATCATATGCAATGATTGCTTTGTGTTTATTTCAATGTTAAATGGGTATTTTTCTGTGAGTGTGTGTTTACCAGAATTACTGTCCGTTGAATTTTCCATAAATCCACTCAATCTTCCTAAATATGTTAATCGAACCCACACAGTATAATTGAACACAATTTTCACCACCACAGTGTTTCCTCTGCTATTGGTTGTTATAGAGCAACCTGTGGTGTAATGTTCAAATTATCATGAAAACGTGAATTGCTTTCGAATACAAGTGGCTCTGTTTCAAAACCTAATGAGCAGCAAAGTAGGCGGCATTTTAAGGTGTCAGGGGCACGCTCCTAAAAATGAAGGATGTCCAAAAAAGTGGGCAGCGCAATTTTTTTTGCCTAATAAAATGCGTAATTTTGGCTTATTTGTAAGTAGCATTGCATGGATTTTTCATCAAAAAAGCAATAAAGGCATGCATTTTGACAAGCTCAGTGAAAAATCTGTTCAAATTAAAGGACAAAGTATTAATATAAATATAAATACTGTAATATAGCATTGATATAATGTGTGTGTGTGCTGTGTTTTGAGTATCTCAAAACATCAACACTTACTCAACAAGTAATGTGAGTTTGGGTCTTTTCACCCAATGAAAGTTTAAATGTAAGCCTGCAGAATGAATAGCGATAGCAAGCATTCTTTTAAGTACCTACATCCACTATTATTCACCAGAGTTTTTTGTTGTTGTTGTGATTTGATTTGACTTGAGAGCAAGAGTGTGACTGAAACAGGCATTGTAAAAATCAGAGAAATTTGAAGTTAAACAGCTCTGACAGGTTTCACTGAACAAAAGTTGATTTGCAAGAATGTTATTTTTCCTTTCTTTTGAGGTTCCAAGGCATTCCATGGCATGTCGTCAGAATGCTAAATCCCTCTTCATCATTAACTTGATGGGCCCAGTGTTTCCACTGATATGTTTAGTTGAATGTATGCCAGTGTTCATATAGCCCTCTTTGGTCCACTAGCTGCACAAACCCTCATTAGTAAAGCTGCTGAAAAATCACCTAATCAGCTTATTGAGCATAGCAATGTTATTAAAATTCTTAATGTAGAAATATGAGTAATTAGAAATATGAGAAATAATAGTTAATATTATCATAATGAAGCATATTAAGAAAAATTGACATGCTTTATGCCAACATCATCATTAAAAGTTGTTCCTGCATAAAAGTAGTGATGCATAACATAATAATTATTCATCATCAGAAACATTTTTCCTCTTTTCTCCCCAATTTTGCCATTGCATTTATTATAGTCTCTAAGCTTGCATTTATTTATGTTATGGATTTGAAGCATACAAACTTCACAATTTCCATTTTTTACTTACAACACAAATTTGTTAGTTGTTATGGCACTGTTGTGCACTCCTTTCATTAATTCAGCACTGAAGTATAAGAATCATACATATAGTATGAGAAATAATATAGAACCCCAGTAAAAGAAAAACAATTGGGGTAAATTTCCATTGCTTACGCAGAAATATACTGAACAGCCTTAATTTTGTATTTGACTTATGTACAGCACCAAAATAAATATGCACTACTCACCCATGCAGTGTAAAATAGCCCTTGACGTTTCCCAAATATGAACTGCTTTTATATTGGTCTTCCTTTGTAAGTCACTTTAAAGCATAAGATATATAACTAAATGTAACAGGCTAAGTAAAAAAAAAAAAAAACCTTTAATGAATGTGTGTGTTTGCCATTAAAAAAAGATTGTTAATCCATTGCAAAAGTTAATTCAGAGTGAATCCAACAATGTGTGCCCTTAATGTGCTTTTCGAATAACAACTAACAGCAATGTTAACATGCTCTTGTTGTATCATGAAAATCTTAATAGAAGCTCTCTCCCATAATACAGATGTTACATCAGGAGGACCGAGGACGGTCACACTGATCTGATCTGATCTGATCTGACATTCTTATTTACAAATCAGTTGTGCTCTACACATATTCAAGTCACAAGTAAATCATAAAATGTCTACAGCTGTTGCTGACCCTTAAATATATCAGACATATCAAGGTTGGGAATTAAATTATTTTTATGATTTTGTTGTATAATGCAACCAAACATATTATATTAAACTGAATTTTTTTATTTTTTTAATCATCATTATTAAATTTCCAATTTTATAAAAAAAAAAAAAAATCTTTTTTTTTCCAAATAGAAGATTAAACAACTAGTGAAAATTGCATGTTATTAAATGCTACTTTTAAAAGTAATATTAATTAAATGATAAAGAAAGATAATCTAAATTAAAATGTGTTCTAATGAGCATAAGATTAATGATGAACACACAGACTTGGGTCAGATCATTCACAGTCCCTCATACTGTGGCATACTTCATTCATTGCTTGGTAAATTATTGTTTGTGGCACATCTGTTTATTTTTTAGATTAAGCTTTTTCCAGATGACAATGCAGCTCTTTCTTGATGTTTGCTTTGATGGCAGCAAGGAATTGTTAAGGAACACACAAACATATATACACAAAATTATGTTTAAAAACATAAAAAAATATTACTACTGCTGGCATAAATCATGTACGTCAGGAGGCAAACAAATAGATTCAGCCAAGAAATTTATTTTAATCAATTCCAAAAATAAAACAGAGCCCAAATTAAAGAGAAAAGGAGAAAAACTGAGTGACTCCAAAAGAAAGAACTTATCAAAAGCAAAAAGAATTCTAATAACAAATCACTAAACCAAAATAATCTAACTGCAAGCTTCGGTGCTACCGACGCCCAAACTACACTAGCTAATAAAACTATTTTTTTTTTGTCGTCACTCCTTCCCTGCCACTAACAAAGTGAATCTTAGTTTAAGTTACAGGTTTAGCTGTCTCCTTTTCTCTTAGCCATCTCAAGTAAAATTACTTAAATAACAATCAAAGCTAGATTAGATAAAGCGAACCAATGCTCAGTACATACGCCGTTCAGTGATCGGTGTTTCTGTTACAAGAGGGTTCATAGATTATAGCTAACGAAGGCGACATCGGGCTAACAAATATTTATTGAAAAAGAGGAAAAAAACTAAATGCAACATGGCTCAAAGACAAAAAACGCGATCAGCACAAATTGGACAGTCGCCCACTGGCTTGGACAACTGACAAAAACCAAGGGAGCCCAGCCCCTTTTATGATGACAGATCCAAGGCCATCTGAGGATATAGTGAACTCTGGAAAACCAATCCGAACCTGCTCTTAGAGAGAGAAAAGGCAAGGAGATAGATGGGGAAAGAGGCATCACAATACCAAAAAAACAAACCAATACACTAGGGAATTTAACACTGATCCACACCTGTAAAAAATGTTCATATGGAGACTTTCTATATGATTCTCATCATTATCACAACTCCAGCTTCTTGCATTTGATGACTTTTTATTCATATGAATTGCTGGGCATCACCGGTCAACCACAGGAAGGGCACCTGAAAGAACCTCAGCTTAAAACAAATCTTAATTTCAGCTGGAGCTGAGGTCAGTGGACTGGTAGTGTTGGTGATGTCTCTCCGACTGCTTTGTCAGCTGTCAGCTTGTTCCCTCAGCCTAAGAGAAGCTTTGCACATGGTTGTCCGCTCGCATTAGACTCAACTGCTGAAAGTCTTTCCCAAATCATCACTGTGCCTCTGACGATTCCGCATTCCCACTAGCCATGAATCCTCTGCCAAACAGACCCCAGTTCCCAGAGCTGATCACTGGGTATACGACAGTGGCCCTAAAGACGCTTAGACACTTATACGTTGTTGTATTAAATAACAATATCACATCAAATAATATTTATTTTACAAAAACATGTTATTTATTTTTCTTTCTGTTTTTAAGATTTTTAATTCTACAACATTTTCTCTGGATAGTAGCTACCTCTGGGCATGAAGTTTCTGTAACAGCTGGCCAAAGTTTCTTCCAAGTTTCAGGCATCAAAGATTTTCAGTTTATCCACACCACAATATTGACATTATGACATTTTTCTCTTAATTGCGTAAGTTCTGGGCTTTGAGATGGCAATTGTAAGATTTTCTTTTGATTACAATATTCTTTTAACAAGCAGCTGGTGTGCTATGGTTCTCCTTCTGATGATTCTTTTACCTGGGTTTTTATTTTTTTGCCTAAATATTTAATTGCTGAAAAAGAGACACACACATGTGAAATGAAGTATGAAATTAAGCATTTTGAAAATATGAAATAGCAGAACATTTTCTGTGAACACCATTGTGGGAAAATCATTAAACTGACATTTACAATAAACATTAATTTAACAGCATTACACGTTACATACAACCCTAATAAATATAACTGATAAGGGAAAAAAAAAAACAGTTATTAAAAATAAACTGTTAGTTATTAAGACTACTCTGAGAGTTAGTAGACATGTAGTTGGCATGTACGTAGTTACAAAGTTACTTATAGTTAGTATCATTTCTAAAGTGGACTAACAAAATAAGGTGTAATTTAACAGTGCTGTTGTTTCCAAAACCAGTGACTCATTTGTTCATTCACTACTTGGTGATTGTCACATAGTTTTCTATATGAAGAAAGAGTAAGCAATGTATTTGGACACAGTCTTTATCCCTGATTACATTTGTGCTTAACTTGCTCAGA
Source organism: Enteromius thamalakanensis (assembly GCA_032357475.1). Classification (NCBI taxonomy): domain Eukaryota; kingdom Metazoa; phylum Chordata; class Actinopteri; order Cypriniformes; family Cyprinidae; genus Enteromius; species Enteromius thamalakanensis. Next base: position 11,056 of record JAUCMT010034616.1, on the reverse strand, counting down.
CTTAAATTATATTTAAAGAAGAAAGAAAACGGTACTAGGTTTTATACTTTAATTACCATGGCTTTTTCATTACACATACAGCACCATGCATGTCTTTGTCAGAGCAAACAGATGTGAATGCTAAGTAGTAGCATTTGCATTTAATAACCATAGACAAGATCACTTGATGCTAATATGGGCAGGACTGCACAAAATTAGTGATGAGAGAAGGTTTTTTGACAATGCTTAGGATCAAAACGGACAATATTGCCAATTGTGAAAAAATGGTAATTATCCCATGCCCAAGGAAACTAAATAGAGCAAAAACATGACTCAGATGCTCAGAGGATGGTGACATCTGCACAGATTCATTTCAACACTCCAAAGCATTGCCAAGATACAGCCTTCCTGTTTATCATCTGTGTCATTCGTCAGCACTTTAATAGCTGTCAAATAACAAGTGTCGGTTCTGTGTCCTTTATATGTAAATTAGGCTCATTATACATTGTACCTTATTCATAGGTCAGTGCTATTTGCCGGATGTAATTAACATTGCACTAAAGTTATAGTCTGCTGATTTTTGGCTTGCAAACTGTGCTCAGTCTTGTTCTAAAACAGCACACCCAGCTTTTGTTCATGATCACAAAACAAATATGTAAGTTGGTTATAAATAAGTTAATAAGTTAAACGTTTTAATGTTTTTAAATGCTTGATTTTTTTTCTTCTTTTTTTTTTGTTGAAATGACTTATATAACCAAGTAATACTTAAAAAAGTTTAAGGATTTTGTTTGCAATGTTATAAGTAGACACTTTAAAACTGAATTGCTTTTAGGTTTGATTGATGCTGTACTTTTCACTTTTGTCACGAGTCATCATGAAAAATTCCATCCAGATTTTCATATTCTTCAAGCAAATTAATGATTTTCTCTGCATTAATCTCCCTTACCAGCCACATGTATTGATCTTGGTCCAAATAGAGTATTTGGCATTTTCTTTTGCTTACTGTTTTGCCCAATTATATACAGTCTGGTGTCCTTTCTCAGTAAAAAAATTTTTGAAGCCACTGTATGTAGTCATGGGAGGATTTTTTAACTGCAACTGCAACGCCATTATGCATACCAATGTATCAATTATGATGCGACATACTGGAGGCTCCGAGAGTGAAGCCGTTTGCGCGCTTTTGGTGACCTTTGATTCCTGCGTATCACTCATGCTGACAAATTAGGTAAGATTGAGTTACATAAAACGATTTCTTTGTTATAAGGCAAGCAGTTTGCAGCTGGCGAAGAAGGGGTAACCGTCCCTAATCTCTGAGCAGCATTAGTAAAGTTAATGGCATGGTATTTTCAGGTAGGACGCTATACTGAGACATTCTGGGTCTCCATAGAATAGAATAGAGAAGAAGTCAGATTAAACCCGCTCTACCTCATACGTAAAATTATAAATTAAACGTAAAGTAAAATTAAATGTAAAACTTAGGAATCAAAATTGTAACTTTGTAACTTAAAGAACAAAAGTTAGAAATTAGCTAACATGCATCCGGCAACAGGATTGGTTCGCAGCCATCGACCTGAAGGACGCGTACTTTCATGTCTCGATCATACCTCCCCACAGACCAGATGGGCATCCGCATCCTCAACTACCTCGACGACGGGCTGATAATAGCCCACTCGCGAGAGTTGATGTGTCAGCTCAGAGACACATCAACATCAATAATTTCAGAGGCTCCTGGGGCATATGGCAGCCACAGCCACAGTTACGCCGCTGGGGCTCCTCCATATGAGACCACTTCAGCGTTGGTTACACGACCGAGTCCCAAGATGGGCATGGCACCGCTGTACTCTCCTTAATGCCGTTTCCCCGGAGTGTCGCCGCTTATTCAGCCTGTGGCCAGACCTTGCCTTCCTACGGGCTGGAGTACTGTTACGACAAATATCCAGGCACACCGTGGTACACATGGATGCCTCCACCACGGGTTGGGGTGCTGTGTGCAAAAGGCAGTCAGCCTCGGGCACCTGGACAGATGTTTGACTACTGTGGCATATCAATTGCCTCAAGTTGCTGGCCGTGCTTCTGGCCCTTTGTCGCTTTCGACCAATGTTGCTCCACAAGCACGTGCTCGTCCGAACGGACAACACTGCAGCCATTGCATACATCGACCGTCAGGGTGGTTTACGCTCCCGCCGCATGTCGCAACTCGCCCGCCATCTGCTCCTGTGGAGTCACACACGGCTGCGCGCTGTTCATATTTCGGGGATACTCAACTGTGCAGCCGACCAGCTTTAACGGCAGTTCACCCACCCTGGAGAATGGTGACTCCACCCCCAGATGGTCCAGCTGATCTGGAGTCACTTCAGCGAAGCAGAGATAGACCTTTTTGCTTCCCCCGAGTCGACCCATTGTCGCCCGTGCTATTCCCTGGACGATGCGTCCCTCGGTAGACCCTGTGCAAGGTCAGGGAGGACGAGGAGCAGGTTCTGTTGGTAGCGCCATACTGGCCCTCCCGGACATGGTTTTCCGACCTAATGCTCCTCGCGACAGTCCCTCTCTGGAAGATCCCTTTGAGGAGAGACCTTCTCTCTCAAGTGATGGGCATGATCTGGCACCCGTGCCCTGACCTCTGGAACTTGCACGTCTGGTTCCTGGACGGGATGTGGCAGACCTCTCCGACTTGCCAGCAGCCGTGATCAACACCCTCTCTCAGTCTAGGGCCCCCTCAACAAGGCAGGCCTATGCTCAGAGATGGGGTCTGTTCGTCGACTGGTGCTCCTTACGCCAAGAGAACCCACAGAGATGTTCGATTGCTGTTGTGCTTGCGTTCCTGTAGGAAAAGTTGGAGCGCAGGCTGTCCCCTTCAACAATTAGGGTGCATGTTGTTGCCATTGCAGCATACCATCATTAGGTTCCTTAGAGGTGCGCGTCGGGTTAATCCCCCGAGACCGCCCTCTGTACCCTCTTGGGACCTTGTCGTTGCCCTAACCGGCCTGCGACAAGCTCTTTTTGAGCCCTTAGTATCAGTCGAGAGGGTCGGGGATCTCCAACCCTTCTCTGTCGAAGAAGAGTGCCTAGACTTTGGCCCGGCTGACTCTCACTTAACACTGAGACCTCGGCCCGGCTACATGCCCAAGGTTCCTACCACACCTTTTCGAAGTCAGTTAGTGAACCTGCAAGCTCTGCCCCAGGAGGAGGCAGACCCGGACTTAGAGTTGTTGTGTCCAGTACACGCCCTGCGCCTCTACGTTGACCGCACTCGGAGCTTCAGACGCTCTCAGCAGCTCTTTGTCTGCTTTGGAGGTCAGCAGAAAGGAAATGCTGTCTACAAACAAAGGCTGGCCCATTGAGTGGTGGAAGCCATCTCCCTGGCATACTTATACAAGGGGGAGCCCTGCCCTCTAGGTCTGAGAGCTCACTCAACAAGGAGTGTAGCCTCCACCTCAGCATTGGTGCATGGTGCCTCTCTAGCAGATATTTGTAGAGCTGGGGGCTGGGGCGACACCCAACACCTTCGCCAGGTTTTACGACCTCCGTGAAGAGGCTGTGTCTTCCCATGTCTTAAATCAGACAAGCAGGTAGCGGGTAGACTGGCTGGTGTCGGCTTGCTGCTCGGCATCTCAGGGTTCCCTGATGCCAAGGCGAACCTCTCCTCCTTGCCCCGCAGTCAGACTCAGAGCGGAGTCAGTCTTGACTGTGCTCTTCTGGACTTCCTTCACCAGAGGTTGTGGCTTAACATCCTTCTTCCACAGTCAGCCCGAAGGCTGTGTTTTCCTTCACTTATATCCATATCTTGTCGATATAGTGCATTCCTTGAAAATCCATGTTTAAATCTTTTTGCATGTCTCTCATGCGAGATCCCATTTGTAACATCTCCGTTCCCTCCTTAAGGGAACATGGTTTGCGTTTGTAACCTAGACGGTATGCAGCACTTTAGACTGTATAAGTTGAAATCTTGTATTAATAGAGCAAATATGAATTTGTTGAAGTCCCTCCTTCCAAATCTCTTTTGAAATGTTATCAGTAAGTTACAACTTTTAAAGTTATAATACTGAGTGTATCATGTTCAAGTGCTTTGTTGTCATAAACAACATAAGTCATGGTAATAAATTTCAGGTGGTACACTTATAATAATTTTGATATCATGTGAAGGCAGAGTAACTTTTAGAACACACACTTCTAGATGTGTCTGTAGCACCACTTACTAGTCATTTCACTTGTATTTTTTAAGAAACATTGTATTTTAAATTGTCCTTGTTTGCATTTTTCATGATTTCAATAATAATCAAATATTTAAACTGATGTTTTATTATAGAATAATACTTCAAAATAAATGGGATTTTATGGGATATTTTTTTAAGCATTTGGTAATTTTAAGCATTTGTTTAATGTTATTTAGAGCGCTTTGGCCCCCTATAGAATCGCCCCTGGCTTATTGTCTGTTCACAGCTTGAGACCATTACTTATTCGTATCTCGCATTGCCAAAGTGAATTGTGGCAATGAATTGATTAGGATATATGTATTTATAGTGCACATAGGGAAAACCTCACATGCTTCATATGCATATGTGTAGAAGATGAAGATCAATGTGAAATGGAAGTGAGTGTGAATTTTCTCTGAGCCGTGGCCTGGCAGGCTGGCATGGTGAGTGGCATTTCTGTGTGTGTCCACTGAGACGGGCTGTTGAAATGAGCTCTGGTGCTCAGGGTCTGGCATCATCTCTCTCCTCCACCTCCCTTTAGTAGCCTCTATCTACAAAACCCAACAGCGTCTGCCAGCCAATACTGCTCTACCAGACCCCCTCCAACCACTTTTTCTATAGGGATAATAAAGGAGGTAAGGAAAAATACAAATAACAATTTTAGTTAAAAAATAAATTGAAAAATAAGCGTTGCACCGATAAAACCAATCATCATAATATAGTTTTTCCAACTTTATGTAAATTGTAAAAATGGTAAAAAAACAGGATTACCAGAGTATATTATAAGAAAATACAATTATTCTCTGAATTTAGCATTAATGCTTTGGCGCTGCACCAATAAAAATACATTTATTCTATGAAATTTGTGATATTTCTGAGTGAAAATTGTTTCTACACCAAACATTTGATCATCGTAGCTGTTCATAAAAGTTGCTAAATTGCAATGATGATACGATGAATTTAGTGTAGAAATAAAACAAGCTGTGTCATAACTCTGGCAGTAAATTAAAGCAACAGTGATTACTTTAAAATCAGATGTTGTGAAAGGTGTCAGCGATGTGCAGGAATCATAAATCAGAAATGTCAGTAAGCTTCTTGACAACCCTTCATTTGTTAAAGAGTTCTACCATCATATGAGCAACTTCACAGCATAATTGCAGAATACAGGTCTGATTGGTATGCATTGGATTGAGTCTTTGGAATGCCATTAGGAGTGAGCTTTTAACCTCATGCTGAACCCTGGTTTGTAATTAAAACTGTGATTAATGCTACTTATTATCAGGTCACTTTCAGCTCCATATGCCAGTGACAGCAGTACCACTCTCAGGGAGAGAGAGAAAGAGTGTAGTGTGGATGTTCAAAAGTGAACACCCACTTTTTGACCAACCTTAGTGCTGGAGGAATTTTTTACCCCAAGGTTTGTAACCAAAGTAATAAAGGCTGCCTTTCCAAAAAGCATTAAAAATCGAAGTAGATCATAGAAGCTTATGGTGTTGGTGATCTGTACTAAAGGTTTTTAACCTTTTTAGCCCCATCCTTGCCAGTATTTACCGTTTCACTTCGTCATACTGTTTTGCTAAATAGCAACTTTGTGTCAGGAGCGGATACATGGCGAGCGGCTGTGCGGAGAGCGGTGATTTCTTGTTCTGCTTCACCTTGTCGAGTGGCTAGATGCTCTACAATTTGTTGCTGTCGGAAGTTAAGTTCTGTTAGCCGCTTCAGGATCTTTTAGATATCGTTATTTAGCAGGAATTAGTCATACACATTCCCATGCTACTAATTTAAAAAGCTGTTTTGGTCTCATCCATCAGAGTGGATGGATGCAATTCTTTCCATTATCTATGTAATCCAGGCCTTTTTTTGATATAGAATAATTGGTTTGATTTGAATGTTGCCATGTGAGCCAGTTAATCTAATTATTGTGGTTTTGCTTTGACGTGATTCCAAGACAAGATATAAATAGAATGTCTTGGGTGTCTTCTAGTTGAATTAAGTTCTGTGTAAATTCAAAATACAGTTGCGCCATTTGAGTGTGGGTATTATTTACACAATCCATCTTAAGTTGAAGCTTAATGTACTACAGCCCAATCCACCTGATCAAATAAAGGATAAGAGCATTATAACCAGGTATATCCAGTAAAATACACTCTTGACATTTTAAAGAGTAAATTCATGTGTTTGAATCACAGCAGTGAACTAATGCTGTGTTACTTGAATGGCATCTCTGAAAATAAAGATGACAAATTATTTATGTCATTTAATATTTAGCATTTGAACCAATCAGTCACAAACTATTTGTTCAATTTAACAAATGTTAACAATCTTTAATAATGCTTTTAATAACCCAAGAGGCAACTCACATTGGAGACATCCCCCGACTGACAACCCCGGGAGGCCAAGCCAGGCCTTTCATTTCCATGGCAATTCAACTGATAAAGACTGCTTTATTGCCTGAAGATATGCCAGCAGAACAGAGCTACTGTTCTCCCTTTTTCGAAGACAATGGACTTTTCCCTAAATTAATTCACAGGGAAATTTCCTTTGAGTAAACACTTATCATATCATAGAGTGCTCATCATAGTGGATATTGTTATTGTACTGGTATATTGCTTTGCGTATGGTACACTTTTTTTTATACATGTTTTTGATATATTAATATCTAAACACCATCTCGCTAGATCACACGTCATGCTTGGTATCTAAGGACTCGTCTTCAGACAATCTAACTGAGAGTGTATGTCATATGTTGATATTTCTGCAATGTTTAGTGTTTTAAAAATCTTGTCTGATTTGTACAATCCAGTGTAGATGCAAATTGGCATGTTGAGAGTCGGTCACCGTGATTTCACCAAGTAGAATGTGATCCTGGATCAACATCCTTGTTGATGCTGGAACAACATTCTAATCAACCAATCAGAAATGAGGAATAACTTTTCTGGAAATATCTGTTTTAGGCTTACAAAACATAGTTAAGTGCTTTTACACTCTTGTTAATCAGCTATTATTTCCCATTGATTTTAGGCATAATTTTTGGTTAGGGGTAGGTTTAAATGTAAGGATTGGGATAAGTTTATATTTATGGAAAGTAATGTTGATCCAGGATCAACAAAAGATGTTGATGCAGGATCACATTTTACTTTGTGAAATCACTGTGACCAGTAAAGTGGGGTCCTCTTTACAAATGCATATAATATATATATATATATATATATATATATATGTGTGTGTATATATAGTTGGAATCTATGTATTGTGTGTGTCTCTGTATAAAAACAATGATGAAGATTGCTTCCATTGCTTTTATTTTGTTAATAAAGTTTTCTTTTTTGAAAAGACATTGAAAAGTCATACAATTATAATGAAAAATTATTAAGAAAAGAAGAGCTTAATCCACAACAGAGTAGTTTTTTTCTTATTTTAGAACCTTTTAAAGTTATTAAAGCAAAAAATTGTTTATTCTTAAAGTTCTATAAACAATGCAAAGAAAAAATAAAGTACACGCCAATAAAATAAAATAGCACTGCAAAGGTAATTTGCTTCGCTTTTCAGAATTTAGTGGAGGCTAGTACTTGCTTGAGGTTTCTTTGAGTAAAATTGACAATGGGTGAGATCTGAACAGAAGCCTGTTTCTCCAGCGCCAGGAGGAATAACATAATATGTTCCTGCATGTTGGTTTGCACACGTGTCAATGATTTCAAACTTGATTGTGCAGGGTGTAGTTCATCCATCTATACCAAACCAAGTGAATTTGCCAACATACCTGTGTTTATTTTTCCTGCCTACATACACAGCCACTATTTAAACTGAATGCAGGATTAATTCTGGATTTTTGCGAATCAATTCAGAATCGTTAGAGAATTATAATGCATTGCAGCTCATGAAAAATTGAAAAATGAGAATCTTGTAAAAAATTTTAACCACAGTTAATGCATAACACTTAATTCATTATTACACACATTATATGTTTTCCTACATAATCATAACCAAATTTAAAATGTGCAGTATTACAATGCACATTATGAATCATTATAATTCTTTATACCTTAAGGCTTTAACCTTCGACGCGTACAATCTCAGCGGTGTGATCAGGCTTGGCTGGTCCCTGAAGCGTACGATCACAACGGTGTGATTAGAACGTTCAGTGCATCACGTCATCAACTGCTAAATTCAAATCTGCTTTCCTGCTTTGCATAGGCAGTGATCCAGACGGACACGTTCAGTGTTTTTAAGCATGTATATATTTTTTCTCTCTATAAGCTTTAATTAAATGACATTCACATAAATAGTAAGGGAAAAAACTAACGTTACATATATTTTGTAATTGAACACTCTATAACGGAGGCAAATCAAACACACATTGTAGATAAAGCTAAGTCTATTCCTCTGCAAGTTTGTCAGCAACTTACATGTTTTTTGGTAGTGGATGAACTTGTGCGTTAAAAACTTCCACTTCCTGACAGTTGTAAACAAATAATGGACAAGCCCATAACTCGTGATACCGATCTTCCAAATGGTCCAAATGCCGAACAATTAACAGTGTATTTAAAAAGTTTGTAAATATTTTGCATTAAAATATATAAAACAGTATTGCATTGCAGTCTTTTGTTTCCGCCCAGGGGTGACGTCAAGCTGCCGTCACTTTTACCTCACACCCGCCTCAGCTTATTTGATAAAGAAATTTACATAAATTCAAAACAGTTTTTCATTAATTAAATAAGTTAAAATGTCTGACAGTCATTTTAAAAGAAGAAATCTAACAAACTAGGAAATTGTGGAGATCTTTTTTAATTCTGATGAAGATTGACAGTGAAGCAGACAGCAATGAGGACCTTCCCTCAAAACTTCTTGACATGGCTGAAGATGAAGAAATTTCCACAACACCTGCCAATATTTTTACGGAGGCAGAGGGAGGAAACTCATCCTGGAAGCTATCAAACTATTTTAATCCTCCAGGCCCAAGGGATTTCGATGACCAGTTGTGTGGAGGGCAGAATCTTCCAGAATCTGGGGGAATCTGCACTCCAAACAAATGGTCAACTGTTTTAAAATGTTCCTCACAGGAGATGTTGAGGAAACAAACCGCTATGCCTCAGAAATACAAGAAGGAGAGATGAAAGGGAAAATGGTTAAATGGGTTCCTACAAGCATTCCTGAAATGTACACATTTCTGACACCAGTTCTCCTTATGGGGATGGTAAAAAAAAACCTCACTCCGAGATTATTGGAGGACAGACCCCATGTTTCTGACACCATTCTTCTCATGCTCATCTGCTGCCTTCACTTTGCAAACACCATAACAGAAATTTTAAATGACCCTCTGAAAAAAAATGTGAAAAGTACTCTTTCTAAATTGTATGTTTTGTGTTATGTGCTCACGGGCTAAGTGCAGGACATGATCATCTGCTCCGGATCTACCAGCGACATCCAACACTACCAAGGGCTTGGAATTTCTGGCTCTGTTGTAATGGCACTGCTACAACATTACCTCAGAAAGGGTAATGTCCTTTCACTAGTTCGCGCCTACTCATTAATGAGAGCAAGAATTTGGTAAGAAATGTAAAAGCAAATTTGGTGAACTGTCCAGGGGGCGAGCCGGGAGAGCTGCAGGCTCCGAACCCTAGAGGCCTGAGCCATAACAAGGGCAAGGTTCGGCGCCTGGCTCGAGCTCTCGGTTGCCCCCCGGAGGAGAGGATTTTGAGCAGGATGGAGGAGTAGTGGGAGGAGGAGGGTTTTGCAAAAGCGAGATGCCAGAAGGAGAAAAGCGGGAGTATTTATAGCGGGCAGGTAAGAGGTGATTGGGTAAACTTGATTAGGAAATGGGAAGCAGCTGCGATTAATTTGGCCACCGCTCCTCCTGAAACTCCGTTATTGTCAGAACGGTCACTTCACTAGTTCACGCCTTCTCATTAATGAGAGGAAGAATTTGGTAAGAAATGTAAAAGCAAATTTGGCGAGTTGTCCAGGGAGTGAGCCGGGAGAGCTACAGGCTCTGAACCCTAGAGGCCTGAGCCCTAGCGAGGCCCCCTAAGAAGCGTGTAATAAGGACAGCGGCCAAATTTGCTGCCCCCCAAAAGGGCAAGGAGTGGTGTGAAAATTAATTAATTTATTAATTAATTTATTTATTTTTTATGTGCGCGCTTTTGGTCTGTTGGCCTGGAAAAAAAAAAGCAGAAACATAGGTTAAGTGTGGAAGGTGCAGTGGAAGACTAGACATCCTTATGGGTAAAATTTAGGTGAAGGAGGGTAGAGGGAAAGTTGTTCCTGAGGTGATTGTTTACCTCTGAAGCGGGGAACGGTCTTCTGCGGAAGCCGGCAGGCGATACCTTTATAGGGGCTGTTATTTAGTAAAGGGCGGCTTCTGAGTAGCTGATGGGAAGTGCCTTTATGGAGGATACTGCTCAGCGCGCAGATGAATACTTCGCAAGGGGTGGCTTCTGTGGAGGCGGCAGGAGTGCCTCTGTGGGCAGCTGATTGCTAAGCAAGGGGTGGCTTCTGTGGAGCCGACAGGGAGTGCCTCTGTGGGCTGCTGATAGCTTGCGAGGGGTGGCTTCTGCGGAGCCGGCAGTAGTGCCTCTGTGGGCAGGGGGTGGCTTCTGCAGAGCCGGCAGGGGTACCTCTGCGGAGGTGAGCGGTTTGCGAGGGGAAGATGCGAGCGAGCTTCTAAAGGCTAAGAAATCTCTGAGAGTTTGGATAGGTTGGGTAGGGGACTGTAAATTGAAAATGTAGATGTAATGACCTTTTCCAAGCTGGTCGGTTTTGCTGTGCTTGATGAAAAAGGTCATGGTTTCATGGTTAAGGACTGCGAGATCTGCTATGGTGGGGTGGATGTTTGGATTGAAGGGAGTGTTAGTGGTGAATTCGGAGACTCTGAGGAAACCGAAAAA
>JAUCMT010034378.1:0-17693 GCA_032357475.1 Enteromius thamalakanensis | reverse complement strand
GCGTCCTCCCATGCGTTGGCACACGGGGTCTCACTGGCAGATATTTGTTGAGCTGCGGGCTGGGCGACACCAAATACTTTCCCACGGTATTACAACCTCCGGGTTGTACTGGTCTCTTCTTCTATGTTGCAAAACAGATGAGATTAGACCGCTTGGTGTCCTGCTTGGAACGCCATTCCCCCTAAAAAGGGATGAGAGCGCCTTACTCTCCCAGTCGTGTCTCCTTTTTGCGGACCCTGGTGGAGCATCCTCCAAGCCCCCCTCGTTCCGCCAAACTGTAACAACAAAAAGGTGGATCTGAAGCAGTCCTCGTGAAGGTCGAAATCCCTTCTCTAGAGTTTAAAATACTCTCTAGTTCAGGAACGGTTTGGCTCCCTCGAGGCGCAAAATACTTCCATATGGTCCCTGCAGGCACCTTGGTCAAGCATATTTGCACTAGAGCGTTGGGAAGGTTACGACCTTGCGCAGCAATCGTCAGCACACCGGCGATTTGCAGTGCTGTTGGTTGTGATGGGGTTTTTGGCAATGGTGCTTTCCATATGGACCCCAGTCTGTCGTCACAACATAACGTCATAGTGACTGACAGACAGGGAATGTCTAGGTTACCTATTGTAATGTTATGTCCCCGTGCCATAGCCTCTAACTCATCGCTGGGGACCCAGGGACCTGGCTCTCGGCTCCTCAGCAATATCTGTAGAGTGGATGCAGCTGCTGCCTATTTATACCCGCTCTGCGGGGAGTGGCTAAAAATGCAAATTCCACTAGGCATTCAGAATGAATTCTGATTGGCGTTTTCTCATCAGAGCAAATCAGGGCTCCCAAGTAATGACCCCAGTCTGTCGTCACAACATAACGGGGTTAGAATAGGTAACCTAGACGGTTTCTTTAGTCTGGATTTTTACCGGGGATTTCTTCATAGATTTTAGCCCAACATGATATTCTGCTTCATTATAATACAATCAGCGCTAGCAGAGCTTGCATCTCCAACATGTCAGTAATATTAATATGTAAATAATAATGGATTAAAGCCTATAAATCACAAATGGGACGATAAATTCAATGGAAAAATGATTGACATATTAAGGTAAAACATAATCATGATGACCCTCCCCTGGCTCCCCTTGCTCAATATAATATAATATGACACTATTAGAGTTTAGCCCAGACATGACCTTTGTGTAATTGAAAAATATATGGGGTTTATTATTAAATTAAAATATAAAATGGGAAATGGATATTAGGCCTATATGTTTAATTTACCCGTACCGTCTTCCTTTCGGAGCAGCTGCTTCCTGAAACAGAGGGACATCAACCGAAGACACACTTATTACGCCACAACTAGCATATACTGATTTATTCCCAATTCACTATTAATTGCATAAGGAATATTTTCAGATAGCCTTTTTAAAATCAATTTAAGAACATTATTTCTATCTCTGTGCTGAAAACATACCATAGAGCCGGAATCATGCAGCAAGGGCACAGTTAGCACAGGAGGAGCAGAAAGATTGTCGTCTGTGTAATGGGACAAAGGCAGTGTGTCTCCTTCTGGGTTCTGTCTTTCATCCTACAGATTTAACATAATGTCATCTGAGCCTGTCATTCCACTTCCCTACCACCAGAGGACAGCGTCTACAGAATACCGACTGTTTCTCTGATCAGCACCATACTTCCTGTCTGCATAAGTAGTCTGGTGAATACCTACTTTCGTTCTTCAAATGCTTACTTTGTAAAAGTATTTAAATATACGATTGCTAGAAATATGTGTACTGTTCTGTTTATATATGTCATCGATGATCATTTACATAAAAGATAAAACACAAACTCTACAAAGTCTTGAACTGATCTTTCCAAAATATATTTATTTACACTTGAGTATAGTGTTATCAACTCACTCTTTATTACCAGTATTTCTAAAAGAAAAAGTTCATCCACCAATTAGTATTTCATACATCTTTTACTCATATAATCTTCCATAATTTGGTGTAAATTCAAAAATCTATTCTTCATCTTTTTAGAACACTTTATAGCAAGTTAGTAAAAACATGCAAAAAAAATATTTTACATATACAACATCAAAAAAGAGAAAACAAAAAAGAAACAAACAAAAAAGTCAAAAGTCAAGTACAATTAATATAAAAATAAGCAAAGAAAAATACATGGGAGGCAACAAATGACCAAAACATGTTTTTTTTGGCACAGAAAATGTAAAAATGAAAAATTTAATTGCCGTACACTAAATGAGCCTAAATACATTCAGTCAAAGATAGTATTTATTTGTATTGTGTAAATGTGCAATGCAATACAATGGTTTGCATACTGTATCTTATGCATTTAGTGCTTTATTTAAAAAACTCATATTGGGGCTAAAATCAATGTATGCAATAGAACTCAACATAAAAAGTCCACATTAGGATCAATTGAATGGATTCAATTCTTTCGTTGTTTTGAATGATTTTTGTGTAAACTCCAAAGTCCAGCTCCCAGCTGATGCCCACTAAAGTGTCAGTTCTTGATATGATATCCAAGGCAAACTTCAAGGTAGCCCTAGTCTCTAGTGTCTTCATGCAAATGGCAGATGCAATGGAAGGAGGAAACCCTCAGTGAGGCTCTAAAAACAACATTGAAAATATAGTGTGAAGCAACAAAATGACAAAGGAGCAACAAAACAGAGAATGAAGGGAAACAAAAATATCAAACATAGGTACACACAAAGCAAAATCATAGAGAGATGGTGAATATTTAATAAATACCTGCATGTGTAAGAATGTGGGCTGCTGATGAGCATCATTCACCTCCAGATCCAAGACCAAATGTGAGGCTTCATCATCAGGTTGTCCATATATAGTAACAGATGATCTCTGTGAGAGAAAAAGACACAACAAAACAGACACTATAAACAACACAAGAACTTTTATATGCCTTAATGCTGTCAAGAAAATCTTTTTAGAATAAGCAGACGTACAGTATGCTATTCGATTTATAAAAAAAAAATAAGCTGATAGGTGTTAATATATAAATAATATATAAAAGTAAAATCAATATGCTCATTAGGAAACAGCTGCAATTCATGTACATTTAGTTCAACTTACAAGTACTACATTTGGTCCAGATCTGCCCAGATGTTATGAGTGAGGAATGGATCAGACACCTGAGCCATCTGAAATCTTCACTGGATATCACATCAGTGGAGGACTGACAGTAAATCTGGGCCTTGAGAACTCCATTATAGGGTACTCAGGAGTTTCGAAATGGACTTTGGAGATGGACTGGATCAAGTAAATGACAAATGGACTTTCATAACAAAGATAACATCCAGTTTTAGGGGACATTAGAATTGGCTTATTGTACAAAGTGCTCCTCCTTTAGCGTTTATGTATGTTTATGCATAAGTATAGTGTTTTTTTACATTCTGTGAAACCAGCGGCAACTTTACTTTGATATGATGGCTAACATCCTCTAATATATCCATCTATCAAATCTATACAAATACGTAAAAATAACCACATTCCGTCAATCTAATTACTTTTTTTTTTTTTTAACTTTGTATATTTTTCTGGTACATTATGCTTAAATAAACCTAAGTATAAAAAGAATTTTCTAAAATAACATGTAGACAAGTAATAGTAAGTAATATTAAATACAGTCTAATTAGAGTTTGTTTTTTTTTAAAAAAAATCTCCAAAATGTAATTTGCTAAATTAGTTTTTTACATGTCCTGATTTTAGATGCTGTACTTAAGTATAAAATAAAAAAAGAAAAAGATCACTTTGAAAATATGCAATATCTGTATCAACTGAAATAAATCTAAATTAGACAACTATGATTAAAGCTAACCGGGTAATGGTTCTCAGGCATCCAAAATACATAAAATGGGAACTTAACCATTGCCAGACAAAAAGACACTTGTATTTTTTGGAATGCATTTTCCTATATCAAACACATGCAAAGCAGAATAAATTTTTTTTCTTCTAAAATTAATTTATGTGTCTTATGTAACTGTAGTGTATAGAGTCAGCATTGAATAGGAAAGCTGCAGAACCATGTTGTAGGTTCTGTGATGTCCAGCTTTAAAATCTGCGGCTGTAACTAGAGGAAGTATATGAGGATGAGGAGAGGTTCATGCTGAATCCAGAGCCAGTAGCATCAAAGCTGCCTCTTCTTGAACCTGACCTAGAGCCTGTCCTGGATCCAGACCGAGATCCAGAAGCAGATGCAGCACCACTGACATTGTAAGGGCTGTAGAGGCCTTTACTGGATACTGAGGAAGCTTCCAGAAGCCTAAGGCCAAATCCCTCCTCAACCATGCTTCTGTCCATGGCATCTCTGTAGGAGATCTTGAGTTTGGTTTTGGGGCACGTAAGGTATTTTGTGTAAGCATTCACATCCCGAAGCTTTTGTGCTGTACGGCCATCAATAGCACCTTTCCTGATCGCTTCCTCCAGGGAGATTCGTCCCTCAGCCTCTGGTTCAATAAGGCCACCAGTGAGATACTGCACTTCCAGGAAACGCTGCCCTGCCTCATAGTAAAGCCAACCTTTCTTGAGAGCCTGAGCAGCAGACATTCTGACTTTAGTGCGAGGATCCTCAAACCCATGGAAAGCTTTCTGGGCCAAGTTGAGTCTGTCAACCATTATTTTGTCTATAAGACCCTTCTCTGTGGCTTCGGCAACTGAGAATTTCTCTCCAGTAGATGGGTCTATTATGCCACCAGTGCAGGCCTGTGCCTCCAACAGTCTCTGGCCAGTTATAGAATCCACTAAATTCCTATGCATGGCTTCAGTGACAGAAACCTTTTCTAGACTGTCTGTATCAAGGATTCCAGCCACAGGACCAGTCTCCTCAGTTGGATCATTCCATACAGTTGCAGGAGTTTTGATGGAGGGTATGGGGCTCATTGGAAAAGATGAGGTAGAACCAAAGGAAGAGGAGCGGGACCGGAAGCCACTCATGTTTCCAGATAACATATCAGCAAATTCTGTGATAGAGAGGGTGCCAGCACGGTACTGCTCAATTGCACTCTGGTCGATAAGACCTCTTGAGATAGCATCATCAATGTCATACTGTCGACCTGATCTTCGGTCAATGAGTATAGACTTTTCAACCCCTTCCGATGATGTCATTGTGATTTCTTCCCACTCACACTCTTGCTCAGAAAGTTCCATGTAAGTCTGATGGTCAATTAGTCCTTTGCGGTAGGCTTCATACACAGACATCTCTTTGCCTGAGTCGGGATCAACAATGACGACTCTACGTTTGCGAACAGAGGATTTGGAAGAAGTCGTTCTCTCGCGTTTCTTTTCTTTAAGGAGCAAGAGCACAAGACCTGTGTTTGGGTCAACAATGCACCTGTCCATCAGTTGCAGGTAGGTAAGATTCTCCTCTGTGTTTGGGTCAAAGAATCCCTTGGTGTCATCTGATGGGTCACTGAGGATCTCATTCATCTCCTCATCGAAAAAGCCTCGGTTGTAGGCCACTTCAACTGGCAGTCGGTGACTTTGCTCAGGGTCAATGATTCCTCCAGTAGCAATCTGGGCCTCGAGTAGACGAATTCCATGGTCTCTCAAAATCAGGCCCTTTTTCATAGCCTGAAACAGTGAGATCATTTTGCCTGTATAAGGATCTCTGTAGCCAGTCACAGCCCTCTCAGCAGACAGGAGCTTGTCTTTGAACTCTGGACCGACGATTCCCATCTTGACTGCTTCATTTACTGTTAACTTGAGGTTCTTGATAGGGTCAATAATATAACCTGTGGCTGCTTGAGCTTCCAGCAACTCAAAAGCAGTGCCTGGCCTGATCATATTCTTTTTCATGGCTTGGTAGACAGATAGTCTGTCTTTAGTAGACTCCACAAACACGCCAGCAATACAGCTTGAGCCCTCAAGATATTTTCGCAAGCTATCGCTCACCTCCTCCACCGTCAGTAGTCCCTCATTAAGTTTGGTGACTGTTTGTTCATCTATGATTTTTGAGCGGAATAACTCTTCTATTGTTATTTCTTTTCTGAGACCTTTGAAAAGCAGTCTTTTGTCTCCTAGAGACAACAGATATTGCCCATCTTTGTCTTCTTTGCATCTTTTCAGAAGCTGAGAATAAGAAATTTTTTCATCAGTTATTGGGTCGACATATCCTTTAACCTCATCTGAGAGCTTTTCGTTTGTCTCTTTGTTGATATATCCACGTTGTGTGGCAATCTCTGTTGGCAAGTGGAAGTTATATTCTGGATCAATGATGCCGCCTGTTGCTGTTTGAGCTTCAAGGAGCTTCAGGGCATAGTCCTCTGGGACAAGGTCCTTTTTCATTGCTTGGAAGAGGGAGATCACTTTTTCACTATATGGGTCCTTATAGCCAGTGACTGCTCTCTCTGCAGACAGGAGCTTATCATGAAGTTCTGGGCCCACTACGCCTTTACGCACTGCTTCATCTACAGTAAGCATTTCATTTCTGACAGGATCAATTATGAATCCAGTGGCTGCTTGAGCCTCCAAGAGGGCCATTGCAATGTCTGGCTTCATCAACTCTCTCTTCATTGCTTGATAAATGCTCATCTTGGCATTTGAATCAGTCACCACCCCAGCAACACTGCCAGTTCCATACAAATACTGCTTAACACTTTGCATCTCCATGACATCACGCATAGTCTTATTCTCTTTCTTCAGCAGGTTGTAAGTCTCAATGTTGATAATACGGGCATTGTAGAGATCTTCAATAGTGATTTGACGTCTTCTTGTGCTGCCGGTCTGGGTGCCCCCTCCTTTAATGATTTCTCTCTGCTCCAGAATCTCAATTATAATGATAATCATTCGTTCCTTTGTTATATTGCCAGAACGATATTCTTCTAGAAGCCGAGCCCTCTGATCCTCAGGTAATAGATTTGAATTCATGACATCCCAGAGAGACATAGAGCCCTGACCCTCAATGGGTAGGTCAATCTGGGTATTGGATAGATCACTCTGGGTTTGTTCTTCACTGTAAAGGTATGTCTTCTCCACAACTGTTGGGGCCTGAGGTTTGGAGAGCTTTAGTAGATGTAAGCCTGTATCGGGATCTCCCATGCACATGTCTTTCAACTGTTTGTATGATACGCTCTCATCAGATGCAGGGTCAGAGAAGTACTTGTTTTCAGCGATGCTGCTGGCCAGCTGTTTGGTAACATATCCACGCTGAACTGCAGTCTCAACAGGAATACGATGACTGTTTACTGGATCAATAATTCCACCAGATGCCAGTTGCGCCTCCAAGAGAGGCATGGCATGTTCTTTGGGGATAAGGTCTTTGTCCATGGCTTGATATAGGGAGATCTTATTGCCTGTGAATGGGTCTTTATATCCAGTGACAGCTTTTTCAGCAGAGAGAAGTTTCTCATGAAGCTCTGGGCCAACAACACCTGCTTTAACAGCATCATCCACAGTGAGACATTCATTTCTTGAAGGATCCACAATAAATCCTGTGGCAGCTTGAGCTTCAAGCAAGGCAGTACCTGTGCTCTGTCTGAGGAATTTCCTTTTCATTGCTTGGTAGATGCTAACTTTCTCTTTTGTAGGCTCCAGGTAAATTCCAGCAATGCTCTCAGAGCCTTGAAGATACTTGTTGACTGATGCATTTTTGCTGACCTCTTTTGGAGTATTTTTACCTTGTTCCAGCAAATCATAGGTAGACTTATCAATGATTTTGGAATCAAACAATGACTTGGGTGGAACTGGTGCCCTAAGGCCCTTAAAGCAGCCCTCTTCTTGTTTCTTGGCATCTTTCTTAGTAACAATTTCAATTAAAATCTTTATAATCTTCTCAATTGTCATTTTCCCAGATCTGTATTGTCTTATTAGGTCAAGCCTTTGCTCTTCAGTGATATAGTTAGAGTTAATGAGCTCCCATAAGGTAACTTTTCTTCCTTTGAACGGTCCACTCTGAAGTTCAACAGTTGCCTGCGTCATTGCATCTTTGGTCTGGGCATCAGTGTACTTCATCTCCTCTTTGGCATTGATAGCTTGTTCAGACAAAGGTAGAAGCTGAAGGCCAGTCTTTTTGTCAGTGACACATCGTTTATATAGCTGTGAATATGTGAGAGATTCCTGAGTGTTTGGGTCAAAGTATCCCTTAACGTCATCATTTTGACTGCTCAAAAACTTCTGGGTTGCATCATCAAAGCAGCCCTTTGTGCAGGCAATGTCATGTGGAATACGGTGACTTTGAACAGGATCAATGATGCCTCCGGTTGCCAGTTGTGCATCAAGCAGTCGAATTCCTTGTTCCTTTACGATCAGATCTTTCCTCATAGCCTCAAACAGAGAAATTGTTTTTGCAGTGTAAGGATCTTTATAGCCTGTGACAGCTCTCTCTGCAGAGAGTAGTTTTTCATGAAGTTCTGGACCGACAACGCCTGCCTTGACAGCCTCATCTACTGTAAGTTTTTGGTTTTTAACAGGATCTATGACATATCCCGTGGCAGCTTGTGCTTCCAAGAGATTAAGAGCAGGCCCAGGTCTCATCATGTCTTTTTTCATGGCATCATAAAAGGACATTGTTTGTTTGGTTGAGTCAATGATTACTCCAGCAATGCAGTTAGTGCCCTTCAACGCATTGCGCACATGGTCTAACTCAGACACATCTTTTACCAGCAGTTGTCCTTTCTGCAACTTGTTATAGAGGTCTTTGTCAATAACTTTTGATTCAAGAAGTTTTGTAGCAGGTACAGGTGCTCTCAGACCATCAAAGGCAAGTTCATTCTTTTTCTCTTTTTCCTCTGCCACTGTTAGGACAATTTTGATGATCTTTTCAACTGTAATTTTTCCCGTTTTGTACTGGCGGATAAGATCTTTTTTCTGGTCTTCAGTGAAGTACTCTGAGTTTATAATCTCCCATATGGTCACAGTCCTTCCTTTAAAACGGCCAAATGGCACAGACACAGTTGTCTTGTCAAACACATCTCTTGTTTCCTCATCTGTGAATATCCTGGCATTTTGAGCAGCCTCCTCAGAAATGGGCAAAAGGAGAAGTCCTGTTGCTGGATCAGTGACACACCTTTCTAGTAGTTGTTGGTACATCAGATTTTCTTGGGTGTTTGGATCATAGAAACCTTTGACCTCATCGGTTGGATTTTGTAGGAATTTATTGGTGGCTGCATCAAACTGACCCTGCTTATAAGCTATTTCATTTGGCACACGGTGACTATTGACTGGATCAATAATGCCACCTGTTGCTATTTGAGCTTCAAGCAACCTGATGGCATGATCCTCCCCAATGAGACCCTTCTTCATAGCTTCAAAGAGGGAGATCTTTGCCTCTGTGTATGGATCCTTGTAGCCAGTGACAGATTTCTCTGCAGACAGCATCTTGTTGTGAAGTTCAGGTCCAATTAGACCTTCTTTAACTGCCTCATTGACAGAGAGTTTCTTGTTTTGAACTGGGTCTATTATGTATCCAGAAGCAGCCTGTGCCTCCAGCAGCACTAGCCCTGTCCCAGGAGCAATCTTCTTTTCCTTGACAGCTTGATAAATGGGCATTTTTTGATTTGGATGCACAAGCAGGCCACCAATGCAGTTTTTCCCCTGAAGGACTGTTTTAAGTTTGTCTGTCCTGCTGAGTTCTTCGACCGTGGCATCACCGCTCTGAAGCTTATCATAATCCATTTTGCTTAACAGTCCTACTTCAAAAAGTCTACTTGCAGGAACCTTCTCACGAATGCCATTGAAGGATAATGGAGAGAGACCATGTGTGCTGTCAACCTCATCAGTAATACTTTGACCATTGAGGACTTTTTTGCATTCTGTCTGGATGTGAATCTCCTGGGTGATTTTTTGAGCAACTTCCATCTGCTCAAGTTTTTCACGCAGTTTCTGGTTTTCTTCGGCAAGAACCCTTTCTTGTTCAAGCCTTTTCCTCTCAAGTTCTTGCATCTCTTTCTGCTTGATGAGCATCTCTTGTTCGGCCTCTTTCTGTTTGTTCAGAGCAGCATCCATAGTTGCCTTCAGTTTCATCTTTTCATCCTCCATTTGTTTTCTTTGACGTTCCTGCTCATCCTTAAGGGCTTTTGACTTTTTGACCTCTTCTTCAAATTGGCTCTCTAACTTTTTCTTTTCATCCTCAATTTGTTTTTCCTTCTTCAACAGCATCTCCTTTTCTGACAAAAATGACTGCTGGAGAATTGTTTTCTCCTGTTTAATTTGTTCTTGCTGAGCATTCACCATCTGTGAAAGAAGAAGAAAAAATGAACAAAGTTAAAACTATGTCCAAAAAACGTAAGTAAACATAACAACATATACAGTCAAATAATTTTCCACGATGTAAATATATATTTTAAGATTAAAGAGAAATCATTAGGAAATTTAATCAAAGATTGGAACATTTGTAATGAAAAAAGGAACTGATTTAAAGCAATGTTAGTTTTCGGAGAGAGGGTTAACAATGACATGAGCAGCAATTTATGCTATCTTTTACACAATACCTCTTTGGACTTTTTCTGTAACTCTTCAGCCTCTTTTTTCAATTTTGCCTTCTCTTTCTCAAGATCAGCAATGGATTTGCGCAAGTCATCTGCTTCTTTGTTACTGCTCAGTCTCTGTATTTCCAATGTTTCAACAATTGTCATTTTCTCTTTGGTAGCAAGCTCAGTGTTATGAAGTCGTGCACTAATCTCATCTGCCTGCTTCTTGAACTTCTTGGCTTCCTGCTCAGCTTTAGACTGGGCATCACTGAGCTGGGACACCTGAAGTCTAAGTTTCTCTGCCTCTGCTGTTATCTCCAACTGTCTTCTGCGCTCAGCCTCCAACGATTTTTGGAAGCCCTCAGTTTCCTCCTCAAGCCGTTGCTGCATCAGTTGTTTGTCTTCAAGCAGCTTTTGAGCTTGCTCTTGGGCAAGGTCTTTCTGTCTCTGTAGCATTTCTGCCTCTGCCCTAAGTCTAGAGGCCTCCTGAATGGCTTGCATCTTTTCTTTAAGCATCTTTTCAGCAAGCGCTCTTTGCTCTGCAAGGTCAGACTCTGCAATATGTCTCATGCGAGCAGTCTCCTGGGCCTCTATGCTAAGCCTGGCAGCATCCTCCGCAAGCTTTTTCATGTTCTCAGCCTCCTCAGCCAAGAACTTTTGAGTATTATCTTTGTCCTTCTGGATGAGACGTTGGTTCTCCTTTTCAATTCTAAGCTTGAGTTTGATGAGCTCCTCCATTTGAATCTTGACTTTGAACAGTTCCTCCTCTACCTGGGCTTTCTGTTTCACAGCATCACCGACCTCGTCCTTCAGGCGATGAAGCTCATCATCCAGGAGACTCTTCTGTTTGTCAGTCTCATCCAACCGCAGTTTCACTTTAGCAAGCTCTTGCTCAACCTGAGATTTCTGCTTAAGTGTTTGCTCTGCGTGGGTCTTGTGCCTAGCCATCTCCTCATCAGCCAGCTGTTTCTGTTTTATTGCTGCTGCCTCTGCCTGGGCACGCTTTTCTGCCTCTAGCTCAGCCTCTTTTCTGAGCCTCTCAGCCGCTTCTTGGGCTTTGGCCTGATTGGCTGCCTCAACCTCAGCAGCCTGTCGCTGACGCTCTGCATCTTCTGCTTGTTGACGGAGCAGGGCAGCCTCTTTCTCTGCCTTTTCTTTGGCCTTTTCCGCTTCTTGGGCAAGCTTTTTGGCTTTCTCAAACTCCTCCTTGAGCCTTTTCTGTACCAGGCTGTCCTCCTTCTGCTGAACAAGAACACTTTGAACTTGCTGTTCAGCTGTAATTGCTTTCTCAGCAGCCTCTTGGGCAGCATATATTTGCCTCTCAGCTTCTTTGTCAGCGTCTTCTTTTTGCTTTCTGGCCTCATCCGCTTTCTTTTTGAGACGCTCCACTTCGTCCTGGGCAGCCTGGCGCTGCCGGGCTGCTTCCTGCTCTGCGGCAGTAATCTTTTTCAGTTTTTCTTCAGCCTCCCTTCTTCTGTTTTCTTCCTCAAGGGCAAGCTTACGCAGCTTCTCGGCTTCCTCCTCAGCACGCAGTTTGCTTTGTTGTGTTTCCTCTGCAATGTTCTTCAGCTTATTCAGTTCAAGCTCCAAATCAAGCTTGCCAGATGAAGCCTTCTCAAAGTTTACTTTCAAGATACGAATCTCCTCTTCAACTATTCGTTTCTGTTTGAGAGTATCATCCACAATTGATTTCTGTCTGTCTAATTCCATTTCAGAGGACTTCTTGAGCTGTTCGATCTTCTGATCGATGTCTTGCTTGTGCTGGCTTGCCTGATCTTCAAGAGCTTTTCTCTGGTAAGCCTCATCCTCTGCTTTCCTTCTCAGGCGTTCATTTTCTGCCTCTTTTTCTTTAAGAGCTATCTCTGCTTCAGTTTTCAAGCGAGTGGCCTCATTGATGGCAGCAAGTTTCTCTTTGAGAATTCTTTCAGCTTCTGCTCTCTGTCTTGCTGCTTCTTCCTCAGCCACCTGCCTCTGTCTTTTCGCCTCTTCAGCAATGGCACGGAGCTTGGCTGCTTCGTCTGCAAGATCCCTCAGTTTAGCAGCTTCAGCTTCCAGGAGTTGTTTACTTTTTTCGGTGTTTGACATGCTGTCCTTTTCAGCTTTAGACTTCAGCAGCAAAAGTATATCCATTTCACTTCTAACTTTTGAAAGTTCATCTTCAAGCTGCTTTCGCTGCTGTTCTGCGGCACTGACCTCATTCTTAAGACGGTACAGTTCATCATCAAGCAGTGATCTCTGTTGCTCAGCATGATCAAAATCAGCCCTCAAGCGGATCAGCTCCTGCTCTGCGCAAAGCTTCTGTTGTGCTGTGCTTTCTGCCAGCTTCCTCTGCCTCTCCAGCTCTTGCTCAGCCATGTCTTTCTGTTTCAGGGCAGACTCTTCAGCTTTGGCCCGTTTTTTGGCCTCACGCTCAGCCTCATCTTTCTGTTTTTCAGCATCTTCCTGTGCAAGAGTCTTTTTGTGTGCTTCTTCCTCTGCCTGGAGTCTTAGACGAAGGGCTTCATTGGCTTTTTGCCTCCACTTTTCAAGCTCCTTCTCAGCTTCCTCCCTTGCTTTGTCTGCCTCTTCCTGTTGCTTCTTGAGGCGTTCTGCCTCCTCCTGCAGTAGCACGACAGTCCCATGCTTTTCTCTGAGTGACTCCTCAAGTTTGGAAGTCTTCTCGACGAAGGACATACGTTTGCTCTGCAGCTCAGCAGCAGCACTTTTTTGAGCTGCGTCTTGAGCGAGCTTGATTTGTCTGTCTTTCTCGATCTCTGCCTGCTTCATGTGTCTTTCTGCCTCCTCTGCTTGCATCTTGAGCTTCGCAAGGTCATCCAGGGCCTTTTGCTTCTGCCTGGCAGCTTCTTTCTCTGCTTCAAACTTCTGCTTCAACTCTTCCTCTGCCATCCGCTTCTTCTGGG
Organism: Enteromius thamalakanensis; assembly: GCA_032357475.1. Taxonomy (NCBI): domain Eukaryota; kingdom Metazoa; phylum Chordata; class Actinopteri; order Cypriniformes; family Cyprinidae; genus Enteromius; species Enteromius thamalakanensis. Next base: position 4,370 of record JAUCMT010034378.1, on the reverse strand, counting down.
TTTCCTCGTTAACCTGCTTGCGAAGTTTCTCAGCCTCTTCTTGAGCGGCTTTTCGAAGTCTCTCTGCCTCTGCAGCCTTTTCTCTAAGCTGTCTGAGCTCATCCTCTGCAGTGGACTTTTGCTTTACTGTAGTTTCCAGCTGAAGTCTTATGATGCGGATCTCTTCCTCTATTTTGGTCCGGCTTAGTAGAGCTTCCTCCACTTGCTGACTCTTTGATTTGATCTGTTGCTCGGAGAGGTTTTTGAGCTCGTGCAGTTCCAGCTGAATGTTCTGTTTTTGCCTTTGAGCATCCACAGCAACAATCTCTCTTTTGCTAACCTCCTCTTGCATCATGAGCTTGAGCTCCTGTGCCTCTTTCTCCGCTTTGGCAATGGCCTTGGCATGAGCTTCAGCTAGCTGCTTCTGTTTCTCTAACTCTGCCTGCATCTCAGCCATTTTTTTCCTCTCTTCTGCTTTTAGTTTCTCAGCAGCTTTCTGTATTAGTGGAAGTAAATCGTAAAGAAAATTATGATTAAGATAAAGCATGACGGGGTGTTAAAGGAGTAGTTTACCCAAAAATTTAATTCTGTCATTATTTATTCCCCCTTTTTTCTTGACTTTATACTTTTACTTTCTTCCGTGGAACACAAAAGGTGGTATGTGTGATACACACACTCACACACATTTTTACATGAATCAGCCGCTCTTTTTAACATAATAAGTAAATCATGTTGATGATAGCTTTTTTGATTCAGATCAATCGGCTAATATATTTATATTATAAATATTATTTCACTGAATACCAACTACAATTTTAACCAATTTTAGACAATTTTTATTGTCTTCAAAAATCTAGCATGACAACACACACTTTTTATGGAAGACTATTATCACGTTCAATCACTTTTGAAGCTTGAAAGCTTCAGATCCAATTCATTATTAAATGTTTCTCATTTTTTGTTCCATGGAAGCCAGACATTTAGGGTTTGGAATGACATCAGGGTGAGCAAATGATGACAGAAGTTTGATTTTTCAGTGAACTAATTCTTTAAGTGTTAAGGTGATTATTTGGCTCAAAGAAAGACAAGCTTGGATGCAATCATGACAAACAGGGTTAAGGTAAATTAACAGTCAAAAATCATATGCAATCATTTGGATTATGGCAAGATGATATAATTAATGTATGGAGACACAAGACATTGGCTTATAACACTACACTCTCACAACATGCGAGGGTGGCACTATGAAAACAATTGACTACCGACCAGTTAAAAGAGATTTAAAAACAAAAGCTCTGAAGAAAAATATACAGTGTAATCAATATGTTGTTGCTATAAACTAAATGACTGGATGGAAATTGAGCAAACAAATTAATGCAAACTACCAGTGTGTTTGATCAAAAATTCTGCCTTTCTAAAGATTTATTATTGTTAAAAATAAGAACTCTATTTGGTGGCCTAGAAAAATGGTGAGGAAAACAGAACAACTAAATACCAACAGTGCAAGCAAGTAGATAGCAATGGAAAATGAGCTATAAGTGTAAAAAAAGCAATGACTCAGGCAGACAAGCAGGTTCTTATCCACAGAAAAGAAAATTATCTAAAAATGACAGTAAAAAATAAGGGCAGTAGGAATCTGATTCTCAAATAAGATTATTTACACTGTATTTATACCGTATATAACATCACATAGATTTAAATAAATATGGATGAAATATAATTAAAATATATAAATATATTAAATATAAACCTAAATGTAAAACTTAATATATCCAAGGTATGTATGTGAATGAAGTTATTAAGGTATTGTGGAGACGATTTAAGGAAATTATAAATAAATTACATAGATAACCTACCATGTGAGCAATGAGAATCAGAAAACTACAGTGAACAAAAGTACCATAACATTTACTTAAAAGGGTAAATCATTAAAAGCTTGATGAAAGAAAATAAATGCAGAATATTCATAAAGAAGGATACTGGAATATTGGTATGAAACTACTATAGCATAATGAAAAGTTTTACCTCTTTAGAGCCCAAAAAAGTTCAAGCAATCATCAAGACAAAGCACTGGCAAGCGGTTAAGAGAAGCAAACAAATCAAAGGTTAGGGTTTGAAAGACATACAGTAGTGAGAAACGAGAAAGGTATATAGAAAAGGTAGGCTTTGTAGGACTTGCTTTTGTGTGCGAGACACTGTCTGATGTAGAAACCTAACATTTACTGTCCTGTTAATATTAAATATGTCAAAATACCTCATCAGCTGCTAAATTAAATTCAGTTAAATGTATCTGCAAATGAATCATCATAAGCTATTCTTTCTTCTATATTTGTTGCAAAAATAAAATAAAAACAGAAAGAAAAGAATAGCCCTGGTGTGATTATTAATGCTAAAGTATAATTAGAATAGGATTTATTCAAATGTGTTCTACCAGTCATATATTTCTGACACACTAACAGTAGAATACTATTGAAAATAGTTTTATTTGTGCCCAAAATGACATGTCGAGTCAACCATACATGAGTTATATCTAGATGTTTTTTTCTGATGAGTGGTTGGTTGGGTGGGTTAATGTTAGGTGTTGAGTTAGTTTGGTATGAACAGGGTCCCCTGATGTCACGCACCTCCTCGTCCTCGATGCGCCGCTGCGTGTCTGTGATGAACTTGATGTACTGACTGGTCAGCGTCATCAGTTCACTATAGCGAGTTCTCAGAGTGACATACTGCGGAAAAGACCAAGCAGATTGGAAAATTACTATATTATTTAAAGGAAAATTGGGAGGATTACATTGAAATTATGAATACCATAATAACCTATGCAGCAGTCAAATAATGCATATGTTTAAGAAGTGAATGTTCTGAGCTTTTGCTAACCTCCTGAATGATGTTATCAGAGGCAGACTCCATTTTGGTTTTCTTCAAAGGAGAAGTCAGAGGTTCGACCTGAGCTTTGTAGGCAACCAACTGAAGTTCACAGTCCTGGAAAAAAAAAATAAGATTGCAGCACTCCAACCACAAATTGTAGATAAATAATAAATACATTTATAGACTCTCTCTTCTAGAACTCTCTTACCTTAATGGTGTCGATGTAAGCTTTGGCGTACTTCTGGCACTCATCGACTTTCTCTTTGTTTTTCTCAATCTCTTCAAGCAGTTTCTGTGAGGGAAAAAAAATAAATCTGCATATTATACCTTTGCAACAGGTTAACAAAAAGATTCTCATTGCAATACATGTCAGACAACTACCGCACGTAAGTTAATATTCCAGAAGCTTCTCTTCTGACCCTCAAAACATTCCTCAAAACAAGCTCAAATTTTCTTTTTACACTACACATCTGCATGCTTATGAAATGAACAAAACTATGTAAGACAGGTAACTTTCATTATCACTAAAAGTCAACAAACAAGTGTGAACTATTGCTTAAGCCATTATCCGTCACTATCTGTTAACCCAGGGTTAAGCACCAATGGAGAAGGCTTGTGTCCTTTAGTACCTTCTCTTGAGCCAGCTGCTCTTTGAGCGTCTTGCTGTCGATGATGGGCACGGCCTGAATCTTCTCCTGCCGCTGCTTGGCGTCTGCGATCCAGCGGATGAGCCAGTCGTAGCTCTCCCTATAGTAGCCCAGCTGCCGCCCCAGCTGCTCCAGCTCACGCTGCCGGAGGTCGATCTGCGCAAAGACGGCGCGCCAGCGGTCCTGCAGGCTGCCCAGGAGCTGCCGGTATTGATCAAGCTCGGCGTCCCGCTCGCTGTGAACCTGAGCCATGCGCTGGCTGACCGCCGTGGCCTTGGACAGCTCGCTCTCCACGTCATCAAACACAGGCCGCTGGGTTTCTGCCTCCGAACGCATGCGCTGAACAAAAGAGAACAAGTTGACTTCATCCCAAACGTGATATATCTACAGTACATACATACAGTACACTAGCAGGTAGCGGCGGTAAATAGTAAATTTAACTAGTAAATATATTTCTAAATCTGTTGACTTGAAATTTTACCAGATGTCAATAATAACCCAAGTAATCCATACATATGAAGAAAACAAAACAAATAAGTTCAGAAATTAGCTATGTGTAATAAAATGGAATGACACAGGGGAAAAGAATTGAACACATTAAGAAAAGGAGGTGCAAATTCCAAGACAGTAATAAGAAAGAAATCCTGCCCCTGGTCAGTGAAAATTAATATTAACACCTACTAGGGCTGGGCGATATACTGTATATCGAACGATAAATTATGCGCATCTCGTCAGTAAACCGGTTCTTTGATTAGCGCTAAATCTCCGTCAGCTGTTTTTAAAAGGAACGCCAGCTTATCCACAGAGCAGTAGATCCCTGATAAGCTGCGTCATTGAATCACCCGCGAAACTAACGCGCAGCTTCTCAGTGATCTACGG
>JAUCMT010034260.1:0-17710 GCA_032357475.1 Enteromius thamalakanensis | reverse complement strand
TGTGGTGGCATGCAGAGCCCAAATCATGATGAATGTGTCACTGTCCAAATATTTTTGGGCCTAACTGTATATATATATATATATATATATATATATATGCTATTTGGAGCTATTAATGACCAACTATAACTTCAGTATTACATTTTAGCATAATAATACTTGTTTCACCTTCATATGGCTTATTGAAGAGATGAGTGTTGTTATTAATGCAAGTCACTATTGAAGAGATTTACAGTTTGGCATGCATTTCAAAGCAAGAAAAAACTAACACGCTTTTTATAAACCTTCCCAGCTCAAAATAATTTACTTGTTAAAAGAAAAAAATTCCCCACCGATATAAATCTGGCACAAAGAGATGTAAGTAGAATCCCAAGCTAATTTATGATCTTTTATCTCTCTGTCTGTAATAGTGGCAATAGTGGTGCACAGATGCTTATCTATCAGTCTGTCTGTCTGTCACTAAAACAATTAAGCTGTATCATTCTGTCGATCCAGAATTATGGTACACTGAACAGATATGTAACTGCAAACCAGTTGTAGCTGCATTGGCAGATATTTATTAGAGCATAATACAGTTTTGCACATTTCATAAAGTTGTTACAATAAAACATGTATATACATACATACATATTCGTTTTTTGTTTCACTTGACATACATATACACACAAAGTGCTTTGGTAAACTCAGACTATCTATTTTTCTTTCTATTCAGTGAGCTACATGAAGGATAAAGCAAAGGTTCTTAATACAGTATGTTGTCAGTTGAGGCTCTATTATTTAAAGACTTTCTTCTACAACAAATTATGTTGTTTGCATGGTAAAAGTCATTGTTGACACTCCTTATCTGCAAGTCTCTTTGCCTTGCTCTGCAGGTAGCGTGCTTTCCCTTCTTCAAACCGCTTCTGCTCCTCTTCACCTTCCAGCTGCAAAAAGATAAAAGATGCATTTTACACACAAGCACCATTAAGTTGGATATCGTAGTGTCCTGGAAACCCTGCACTTTTGAAGGTCAAACACATAAAATAGAAAACCAGTGTTAAGAACATTATCCGAATATGTTCACACAAGCACTTTCTCATTTTATGTTCTCCAACCGTTAAACAACTGCAGTGGACATTTGTAGATGTGTTTATCTTGCTGTACTCCATAATAAATAATGCACAGAGAACTTTACTGGTGGAAACATGTCATCATTTTGTCTGGACTCTATCGATATTTAATTGCTACTGGGTGTCTGTAAAAATGTTACTATGTGTCATATTCACATGCCAGGTCCATCTATTCAAAAACGATGATTCTGTTTGAATGTGCAAATTTCAATATGCAGTGTAATAACTGTGATCTTACATGCACAAACAACCAAGATTAAAGCAATGCTGCAAAATATAATGCTTTTTGTGAGTGTGTTAGCTAATTCATAAATCAAACAAATTTCACGAGTTCCCACTTCCTCATTTGTAACCAATATATTTGAGCATGTTTGGCGGACTGTCCGTGGAGCAGGCAGGGAGCCCGGTGGAACCCGAGCCCTAGGAGATAAACCCCTAGGAGGCAAGGGCTGGGGGGAGCCTAGAGCCTGGCATGGTCCCTGCCTGCCCACTGGGAGGAGAGTGGTACTGTAGGGCGGTCGGACTTAGGACGGAGGCGGCTGGATTGAACAAATAGGCTGAAAGCCGGATGTCCCCGACTAAGCAAGCTGGGAGCAACAGTGGCAAGAAACAAAAACTCTGCTAGGGAGAAACCTTGGGAGATACAACACTTTTTTCACTTTAATGAGTACTTGTGTAACAATAATAATATAACTACATTTTTTAACGACAGTATTTATAAGAGTACTTGAAACAGGGGTGATCAAGGGGTCAAAGATAGGTAGGTTCAGGGGTGGAAATGGGATCCAGAAGGTGGAAACGGGTAGGTTTAGGTATATGTAAAGTGGGAGGAGCTGGATCTCGAATTGGTGCACCGCCGTACATGATAACACCATGCTCAATTTATATGTGAAGCCTAACTTTCTGGCTGCTGCTGTGTATCATCAGAGTAATTACTGTACATGGTAAATACATAGGAATTGTCTAAAAGTAAAGTGTATCCATTTCTTCACCAAAAAGTCCTGTTAGTCCTGTTATACATCTGTACTTTCATTGGCAAATAGTGTTGTTACCATTGTCCTGTTATATATTTGTACTTACACATACTATTCAGTGGGAGCAGTTTTATTTTTCTCTTGGTCAAACGTGCAGCATTACGGGCCCTCCCAGTTGCAACTGGCTTCTACAGCCTGTGTGTCGTTTTACCAAAGAAAGGTGGGGGGCTCAGGCTGATTCTGGATTTGAGGATTCTGAACTAGGCACATCAGACTTCTGTTCAGAATGCTAACATTCAAACACATATCAGAGATCAGGATTAGTTTGTGGCAATAGACCTGAAAGATGTGGACTTTTTAATGTCTCAACCCTACCAAAGGCACAGGCCGTTTCTTTGGTTTGTATTCGAAGGACAGTCATATCAGTACAAGGTCATTCCCTTTGGCTGTCGCTGTCTCATGTCATTATGAACATCACAGAGGCTGCTCTGGCCCCTCTCAAGGAAGTGGCCCTCCACACAATTACCTCAATGACTGGCTGATCATAGCTCACTCACAGGCATTGGTTTGCACACACAGGGACATGGTCATCAACAACATAGTCCGATTGGGACTTTGGGTCAACTCAGAAGGAGCAAACTTTCCCATATGCAGAGTATCTCATTTTTTAGTAAGGCTGTAATACATCTAATACATTTGCTAGATTTTTATTTTACAAATGGAACAAATCCCTTCTAGAGTTCTGAACATCAGTTCTTGACTCAAGAGACTTTTAAGGTTAAAAGCTCACTACCAGCGCAACTCCTCTCAGGGTGGTTATGCACTTATCCAGTCCAACTGGTTCATTTAATAAACTCTGAAGATCATTTTACGTGTTGTTGCATTTGAACCTAACAGGCCCAAACGTCTTGTTACATTTGACAAATACTCTTTAATACTGCTTTACCCAGCTCAAGGGGGAACTCAAACTGCAACTATAAGGGTCTGTGGAACCTTCTCCCGAAATGCAGCTAACACCTCAGGAAAGCAAAACAGGCCTCTGATTCCATGGCAACCAACTGATAACATTGGTTTATTGCTTGAAGAAATGTGAACGAAGTAACTCTGACTAGTTCTCCCTTTTGAAAAGACAATGGACTTTTCCCTAAATTAATTCACAGGAAAACTTTGAGTTCTGAGTTAACACACATCCTTCAGGTCATTGTGTATATTGTTATTGACCTTGTATATTGTCTTGTGTATGGTATACTGTTTTATTAAGAGATTAATTGAGAGATTAAGTTATATGTTGATATTTTTTCCAATCCAGTGACGCTTCAGATAAACTAGTCGCAAAGTTTTGTTCTGCCTTGGCGACATCTCTAATCGTTTATTCTGTTGTTTGGATTACCTGGATTTTGTTTGTTTCTCTTGATTCTTAGCTGGTTACCCTGACCTCTTGCCTGGACTCTTACCTTGATTACTGCTTGATATCTCGATCCTCTGCCTGGACATTTACCTTGCCTTTGTCTCTCCTTTGCTCATCCCGTGTGCTCGTATTTAACCCTGCCTGTTTGACTCTGTTTATTCAATAAAGCCGCGTATGGATTTGAACATGTCTGACTTCGAGTCTCAAGTGTTTACAGAAAACTTCGCCATATGAAGATCCAGCGGCGATTTATTCCATGGCTCATGAAATCACCCGTCAAGCTTCTCAACTGTCTGCCCACCATCAACAGCTGGAGAAGTTGAATCGTAGCGTGGATGAAATAGCTCAAAATTTGCAAACACTTACCACTGCCGTTGCAGCTCTCACACCATTACCAGCGGCAGCAGCGCCGGCTCCTCCCCCAGCTCCAGCAGTCATCGGTAAGCCCCGACTTTCTTTACCTGACAAGTTTAATGGTGCTCCAGGAAAATGCCGGGGTTTCCTCTTACAATGTGATATCTATGTCAACCAGCAGCCTCATAACTTCCCCTCTGATGACAGCCGCGTATCACTGGTGTATTCGCTGTTGACTGGGAGAGAACTGGGGTGGGCTACAGCATTATGGGACAGCAGGTGAATGGCGTTCCCATCTTATCAAGAGTTCGTCCGCATATTTAGAGACGTGTTTGATCATTCAGCAGGTGGAAAGGAGCAGGGAGAGGAAATCCTCACGTTACGTCAGGGTAATCAATCCGCTGTTGATTTTACCATCAAGTTCCGTACTCTTGCTGCCCAAACTGGCTGGCCCTCCGACCCGCTAAAAGTGTTGTATCACAAGGCTTTGCGAAATGAGCTGCAAACTGAGATAGCATGCCGTGATGAAGGAAAGACATTAGAGCAATATATGGACTTGACCATCCAAATTGACAACCGACCACGCCGCTCACGACACCCCCTCAGTCTTACCATCCGATTGACTGTAAGAGGCCAGAATTATGTTGCCTCTGCAATTCAGGGGCAGAGGGTAACTTTGATGAGGGATTTGCTAAGCGATGTGGTTTTCGTCTCTTTTCATGTGGTTCCAGGGTGGCTGTGGCAGCCTTAGACCGACGACCGCTCGGCTCTGGTCACGGGACATCTATCACAGAGGACCTAACACTGAACATGGGATCCATGCACCAGGAAACCATTCGTCTGTTCACCCTTGACTCACTAGAGCACCCTGTAATCCTCGGTCTCCCCTGGCTGGAGCAGCACAACCCCACCATCTCTTGGAGAGAGAGAGAGTTAGCACAATGGTCACCGTTTTGTCACGAGCACTGCGTCCAGGGCCTGAAGGAGACTCCCCGGACTCCAACACCTTCACAAGACTCATACCACGAACCACTTGAGCACGAGCACCTACCTATCCAGTACCATGACCTACGGGAGGCATTCAGCAACTATAAAGTACCGATATCCACTGCCATTGGTACCATCCGCCCTAGAACAACTCAGGAAGGCTCGATTCTTCACCAAACTAGATGTAAGGAGTGCCTATAACCTTGTTCGCATAAAAGAGGGTGATGAATGGAAGACGGCCTTCTCTACCACGACTGGACACTATGAGTACCAGGTTATGCCCTTCGGGCTGGCCAATAGCCCTTCTATATTCCAGGCCCTTGTAAATGACCTCTTCAGAGATCTGCTAAACCACCAAGTGCTCATATACATAGATGACATCCTCATTTACTCTGAAGACCCCTTCTCACATTTAGCATGTCCGCACCGTACTCCAGAGACTGATCCAGGACAAACTATATGCCAAGCTGCAAAAATGTCAATTCTATCAGACCCGAATTACCTATCTTGGATACATTATCAGTTCAGAAGGAGTAACTATGGATGAGCAGAAAGTTAACGCCGTTCTCAATTGGCCCAAACCCCGTACCATCACGGATTTGCAGCGTTTCCTAGGGTTTGTAAATTTCTTCTGGCGTTTCATCCGAGGTTTCAGCCAACTGGCCGGCCCTCTCACCACCATGACTCGGAAGGGACCCAATATCCTCTGCTGGAATCCAGCCAGCGAACAAGCCTTCAGTGACCTCAAGGAATGCTTCACAACTGCACCCATCCTGTGTCACCCTGATCCTGACCGAGAGTTCATTGTGGAGGTAAATGCTTCAAATTCTGGAATCGGTGCAGTGCTCTCCCAACGTCAAGGAAGTCCCACAAGATGTATCCATGCGCTTATTATTCACGCAAGTTAACCCCAGCTGAGCAGAACTACAATGTGGGAGACAAGGAATTGTTGGCCATGAAGTGTGCACTTGAGGAATGGAGGTATTGGCTAAAGGGCTCCAAACAACCCTTCTTGGTGTTAACAGACCACCGTAATCTTGAATATATTCAGTCTGCCAAACGTCTAAACTCCAGGCAGGCTAGATGGGCCCTTTTCTTCACCCGATTCAACTTTAAGATGACCTACCGTCCAGGCAGCAAGAATTGTAAGGCCGACGCCCTCTCACGACAACATGAAGTACTACCAGCCAACACAGAGCCAGAAAGCATCATATCCCCTACCTGTGTTGGCTCGCGTTTGGTGGGACCTCATGGCCGAGATAGCCGAGGCACAGCTCCAGAAACCTGTACCACCAGAATGTCTTCCAGAGAGAATATGTGCCCGAACCTTTACGTGACAGGGTCATGCATCACGTCCACGATACCCCTAGCTCGGGGCACCAGTAGCTGTAGTTGCCCACCAAGGCAGAGTCCACATGAAAATATTCCCTTTGTGGTACTTCAGGGCGTGGCAAGTTCTGCACACCAAATTCCATTGGTCTTTTCTCAAAGATGTCAGAGGTGTTTGGGTTCCCAAGACTGTCCCCTAGTGTTGTACACTCGACATAACATTTTTGCTCCCTCTATTAGGGAATGAGGGTTACTATATGTAACCAAGATGTTTTTGTTTTTATTTGGCATACTTTTCATACACACTTTCATGAGTAGGGTTTATTGGGTAGGACATTTACTAGGAATTCTTGATTGAAAATGACTTATACATCTACAAGTTAAATTAAATAGGTCAAAATGTCAAATGCAAAAATTAAAAGTATGATCGATATTTTAGCTAAAATTATGAAAATGATGTATGCATAAAAAAACAAAACAACAATAAAAAACATTACAAACATTTTAAGTGACCCTTAAAAAATGCAACCCTGTAAGATTACTCTGTGACTTTCTACTAAACTGACTTATTCACACACATGCAAACTCAAGAGGCCACAAATGCACATTATGCTGCATGAATGCAAATTCACATGACAAGAAGATGTCCAACCAATAAAGTGTCTAAACGTCACAGACCGACGTCTTGGCTGAAAGAACATAAATGCAAAAGATGCAGGTTTGCAAAGTAAACATTGGAACATATTTTCGAATTCTTGTTTTTTGTTTTAAACTAATTTGTGAAAAAAAATTATAGTTTCATTTAAGTAAGAACAGGAGCGAATTTGCCAGTTGCAAAAAATGTCTTGATCTAAATAGAGACAAAAGATGATTGCTTTGGGAGCACAGCTTCATTACGGATAAACAACAATACTGTGCAAGAGAGCAGGATGTCAGTTGACGTTAGGCTTCATCTTGCAGCTGCACACTACACCATGGCTATTCTTATCATTGACTATAGGTCACCAGCTAGTCATGCGCGGCAGTGGCAGATGGCAGCCAACCTTAGGGAACAAACTGTGCAGTGACAACTGATGCAGCCTGGTTGATGAGGGCATGTGCACAAATGAGGATCACAGATATAGGATGCACATCCACAGCAATGTTATATAAGCTCAGGCAGATACACTAAACTTCAAAAGGCTGCTGATGTTAAAGCTCATTTTATGCTTCTGAGGTGACACAGTTTAACAGAGAGCATATGCACTGTTGCACTTATTTTTATTTAATTTAAGAGGCATTTTTGACTACCATTAAAGAAACATATTTGACTGTTGACTTGCATTGAAATATTCCATAAAGCTCTGTAATAACCTGTTTTAACTAATGGAACGTGTATGTGAACAGCTGTTTCTTGCAATAAAGGTGAAATAAAACAAAACTGCCTGTATTTTCTATCTGAAAACAACATCATGTGACCTTGAAGGAAATCCTGGCTGGGTCAGTGACTGTCCTGTTGCTCAGGGCACATGATGAGGCCAGGAAAAGACATGGGGGCATGGCAGCAGTGCTTGTCTTGAACAAATTAAATTAAGCTAGAGGGAAGCTTAGTGCCTCAGTCACAGAGACTGACTGGCAGAAGACCACAGTGATTGCTCCAGCAGAGTGTGAAACATTATACAATTTAGTGTTAAGGAAAAAACAATTCTTGCAAATGGAAATAGCCAATATGGAAGCTGAAGAAATTTGGTATTTCTAGTTTTTATTAGTATTTATTCATTCACAATGAGTTTACCAAATTAAAATTAGTAGTAATTAATTAATTAATTGGCCCTACCTTCATGAGGGAAAGAGCTAAATAAGCATAATAATTTAATAATAATTACATTTTTAAGCATTGGACTTAAAAAAAAACCCTGTATTGTAGCTTGTGAACAGAGAGGGCATTATAGAGAAATCAGAATATGGTATGAACTTGGCTGACATGACCAAGCTTTCTGCAAACATTTCATTCGCAATTGCCCACAAAAGCATGACAAAGTCTTACAATTATATCAGCTGCTACGTAATGAAACTCTCAGCAGATAGAGCATATGTACTTTCGTTACTATGACAGAGCAATGTGTGTAATAAAAACTTGCATTTCTAAAAAGTGGATTATCTGAATAACCTGTCACTGCAAACAATTTCTAAGAAGACAGCCAACACTAAAACGGAATCCATTATGAACATAAATTGAACATTATATTAGCTACTCAGGCATGCACATATGAGCCTAATAACGCATGTTTTACACAAGTACCTGTAACCTGACCTTCACTTTCAACACAACTGAAAAGGAAAATGTGCTGTTCCTACCATGCACAGCTATTTCTGCCTGGTTTGACCTTAGAAAATACTTAAGTTGGTGCAACCTAATATAAAAAAGTTGAGTAACATTTTGCTCAGTTAATTTAAAAATATTTTGTACAGCTACAAAATAAACTACAAAATGCAAAAAAGAAAAAAAAGCAGTTCCCTTTCACTCTGTTGAAGTTCAGTTCACTCTGACATTCCTTACATACGTATGGGAACTCGCAAGAGAGACCAATCGCCTTTGAGTTTAAAAAAAGGCCAATGAACATTGGCGTGCACTGATTGCATTCAGCCAAACTTCATCACTTTGTGAGTATAAGAGGGCGTGGATGCAGTGCACCTTCTGATTTTCGCTTCGGAGCTTTGCCATTCTGACCTGAAATCGGTTGACACAAAGAGATCTAGGAAAAAGAGTTCCTGCAAGTTCATGCTCTCTCTCCCTCTGACAGCGAACTACTGTGTGACTGTTAGTGGGTCCTGCGGGCTGGTGGCCTTTTTAAAGGCCGTGAGCATACCAGCTTTTTCCACTCCAACTACATGCTACAGCCCTGAACATCAATGGAGACCAGAACACCTACAGTATATGAGCTCTAGAGAGAGATCACAGGAATCGGACACACACACAAAACACTCTCTCACACACACAATAAGACCTTAACACAACCTGACATAGCTGCGTTTAAAATTTAACTGGAAATTAAGTGCTGCTTTCGTCTGGCCAGAAGAGAATTTTTAGTCAAATTGCAGTGTGCTTCCTGTTTTAGATCTTGTCATTCAAAATCTATATTTCTTAAATCTATAAACATCTTTACATCAATTCTCATACACAACCAACCAAAAACAAGACATTTCTAAATTTATAACAATGCAAAAGCAAAATGGCTATGATTCAGCCTAGAACCAAACTTATCTAAAATGTGAACAGTATACTATAGATAATTAATCTAGTATCTAGTTCTTATTTTACTAGTGACATTTTACTATACTGTGCTGACAATTCAGCGATAGAGTAGAGAAGTGCTTTATTAACTAGGACTCTGATCTACAATGTCTCAATTAACCTTTCATTCTGTGACCTTTGCAACTGCTCCCAGAATGTCTATGCTCTATGCTAGTGCACAACTAAACACTACATAAGTATCTTCTCTGGAAGTATTTATTTGGAAATACATTTTTCTGTATGTTATTTCAGTGATAAGAAAGTTTTTAAATATCGCACTTTATAAAGGTTATCTGATTAAAGCTTTGACTTTAAGACGGTGGCTTTCGGAGTTCAGGATATATGCCAGAACACCCATGACATCTTGGCCTTGCCAGCTGCTAATATTTAGCTCACCTAAAAATAGAAATGTTTAGAGAGCCCTTTAATCATATTCATGTTTTGGAGATTGTTCGTGCTGCATTTTTCCATAGCTCCAAAGAATACAATGACCAGATGATAAATAGAACTTAAATGCACTATAAAGGAAGTTTGAAATTGAGCACAGGCCATCTCTGTTATTTGCAGAAAATTTTCCCTTTACCAAATCTTCTGCATACATTCATCAAAGACACGTATTGATGTGTTAATTTTAATATGGAAGCACAAACTGTGGACCGTTTATTTGAATGAAAATGAATAGTGCACACATTTCAAAACATCACTTATTGAGTTCGACAGAAGAACACAGTCTTGGAACAAGAGGCCATGTAAGTTATTTCCAGCTATTTCATTTGCATGCAACCAAAACTCAGTCTATATTCAGTCTGAGTATTATGTGTCTTTTTGACAGAACATGCATTTTAATTGGGTCCTTACCTAAGTCTACTGCAACAAATGCAATGCTTACTTGTGTATTATTGTTTGTATTCCTGTTTGATGTGTGATATCACGCTTTTAACCTGTTACTGCACACATATCACACACTGTTTCTAAAAATAAACACAGTTATCAAACTGCAAACCCAGTGGTTGCTAGGGTAACTCAACTTGTTTTGGCATGGACCAGAGTGTCAAATGCATTAATGGGTCAAAAAAATCTGTGACTATATTGAAAAATAATTTTTTGAAATAAGTATTTTTGTCATGTCTTTTTAGTAAAAAAAATCTAAGAACTTAAAACAAGATGAATTTACTAGAGATGCAACATTTTGTAATATAAGCAATTAAGAATTGTCTTAAGAGAAAAAATCTTGTTATATATGTGTATTTTCTGTTAGAAAATTTAATTTCATGATACATTCTATTGAAATATTTTACATCCCCCAAAGTAAACTGACCTTATTTTAAAAGTCTTTAGATATTGTTACTGAACAAAGACAAAAAATACTTACTGCATATATTGTTCCTAATAAAACATGATGCTTTTCCTTCTTATTTATCTGAAATGTTTCCTGAGAAGACCCTGTCATAATGCTCACACCGAAAAAGCAAACCTCTGAACGTCTAGGTGATCCTTGCAGTTTCCATTGTGTGCAGTATTCCATTCAATAGTCCCACCCATCCCATGTTCCCCCACTTCTCTGCGCTTTCACTCCGCCAGTTCCATTCACCCCTCCCCCAGCCGATAACTCCCCTCCACCAAGGGCTAAAACTAGAAACCCTAAAAATAGATTGAAAGATCTTTCACTGAAGGAAGAAAAAACACCTGAAGTCTGAAATAGCAGAACAGTCTGCCAATATACTATTTATATTCTGAAACATAAGAGCAAAGAGCCACAATATCACTGATTCTCATGCAGTTTAATTTCCTCAAACAAACAGGGCCATCAAGCTATTTATAAAGCAAGTAAATGGACGATTCTATATTTAGGGCTTTTATATTTAACTTTTTTAATAAAACAAAACTTAAACAGCAGTTGTTGTTGTTTTAATTACAATCACTAGATAGTCATTATGTTTGAAGTGATACATTTCGTTTTAAAAGTGTTTTTTGCACACTGTAAAAAAATCCTTGCAGCTGAATGTAGATTTAAATTTATTGTTATTTATAGGCAACAATTTGTAAATACTGTTACTCAAAGATAAAGGAGCAATAAACATTAAAAAGTATTTATCTCTGCAGGAAAAAGTAAAGCAAAGGCTGGGAAACAATACCAGAAGAAAACAGAAAAAGGTTAATGAGGATTTATGGTTCCCAGAATGCTTTGCATGAGGATGCTGTGTTTAATAGTTTTATACTGTAAAGATATAGACTCATTACTGTTTAATGTTCATGTTTCTTTGAACAAAATGTTGTCAATAACTTTGATAAATATAAATTTACAGTAATTTACTGGCATGCAGCTGCATGATTTTTACAGTGCAGGTAACCAGTCTCTTATATTTTCAGTGTGTTCTTTAAAGACAGTAACATGATTTACTATAAATCTGCTTTATTGATCATTTACATGCTGAACATTTAACATAAATAATGAAAACATTTGAAATACTGTGATATACAGTTCACAACATGGAATTTCTGCAGCATTTTAAGTTCTATAAAATATTACAAAATGTGAAACACAATTGACAGTAACATATGCAACATATGGTCAACCATTACTTGACAATATTCTATGTTATAGTTTAATTGTAAAATAAATGTATTCTTTGTAAGAGTTTGGTAACATTGAAGTAATTATGCATATAAGCTTAACTGATTAAAATACTAATCTGTGTTTATTACTAATACTTTTACACACACCATGCTATTTTTTTTTTCTTTTAGTTTTTATTTTATGTGTGCTATCTTTAAATGTGTGTGATCTATTATTTAATATTTATCTTGAGATAAATGGAAATGTGACAGACTCTCCTTGTATTATATGTACCAGTGTTTTGTTCTTTACTATTGTTATATTTTATTATATGTATAAACTTTGAGTGTCTCTAATCGGGCCCCCTTCACAGCACTGAAAGAGCAACATGTAGAGTTCTCTTTATGACCACTGACTCTGGTCCCATCAGTATCCTAAATATCTTGTGCTTCTGCTTTCCTTTTTGACACTGTCTCTTATAGCGTTCTCATCTTACTGTATATCTTTCTGCTCTTGCCATTTTTAGAACTGCTCTCTCCTGTTTAATTTCATATCTGTCTGACATCAACATTATTTCTCTATCCGACAGTCTACATCCACTACTACCTCTTTCACTCATGGTGGTCCTCAGGGTTCTGTGCTTGGTTTTTTACCTTTCATCACTTATACTCGTCCATTAGGTCACATAATTAATTGTCATGGGTTTACCTTTCACTGATATGCTGATGATACCCAACCATACATCTATCCCCAGTGTACTTGGCATAATGTTTTTAAGCGTCTCTCTCTTTTTTTCCAATTTGACCTACTGTTATTGCTTTCCTACATTTCTCCCTAAATATTAAAGATGATGAGATTCTAGTTCATGCTTTCATCACCTACTGGTCTGATAATTGTAATTCTGTCAACCCTTGGAATGTGATCAACAGAAAGATGGATGGTCACAAGTCACCAAAACAAACATAGTTGCTTGTATTTTTGTGTCAGGAATGTTATAACGTCACCCAACAGCAAAGTAAATAAAGGCTGGAAGAGAGCATTCCAAGCCACATGAAAGCTGTGAATTAAAATCAGGGCTGTTCCACCAAATACTGTTTCAGATTTAATAGGTTTAAAATTACATATGGGAACTCGCATTAGAGACCAGTCGCCTTTGAGCTTTATCAAAAGGCCAATGAACATGGGCGTGCACCGATTGCATTCAGCTGCATCTGATCACCGCGTGAGTATAAGAGAGAGCTGATACAGTGCACCTTCAGCTTTTTGCTTTGGAGGTTTGCCTCCTGAGCATGGAAGAAAAGAGTTCCTGGGAGTTCACGCTCTCTCTCCACCTGCAGTGACATCTGGGTAGCTGTTGGCGGGTCCCTGCGGGCTGGTTGTCTTTGTAATGACTAGCAATGCCATCTTTTTGCATTCCAAGAAATGACCTATCACTGAGTGCACAGTCGTCCATAGTGTTGCCAGAGCAGATTGCTTCCCCAAACAGCAGGCCAAGCATCCCTCCCCAAGAATGAGATGTCTTTTGCAGCACCAGTGGGAGAGTCGGTTGGTAAAGTGGACGACTCGCCAGGACAGTACCCCTCCACAGTCACTGCCCTGTTCGAGCCAGACCCCGAACTGTCTGCTGTGCTCCTCTAAGCCGCTGAGGAGGTCAGATCGGATGTGTCCATGGTGCCCCTGTCCAAACCTTTTAGGCTGGTTGATTAGTTTCTGGGGTCAGGGACCGCAGCACTCCCGCATTTCCCACGGGGCCTTTCTTCCCGGATGTGCATGAGGTTGTGGAGTGCCCCCTACCCTTGTCTAGATAAGGTAAGGAATGTATTCACAGAGAGAGAAATTCTGAGCAAAATCTGGATTGGTACTCGGCTGCTGTGGCACATCAACTGCCTAGAGCTGTTGGCTGTACTTCTTGCGCTGTATTGCTTCCAACTGATGCCGCATCACAAGCATGTACTGATCCGTATGGACAACACTGCGAGTATAGAATACATCAAACCGCCAAGGTGGTCTACACTTCCGTCGCATTTCCCACCATCTGTTCCTGTGGAGTCAAACGCGGTTGAAATCACTAACCGCTGTTTACATTCCAGGGGAAATCAACCATGCAGCCGGCAAGCTCTCACAGCAGTCCACCCACCCTGGAGAATAGCGACTCCACCCCCAGGTAGTCCAGGTGATTTGGAGCTACTTCGGAGAGGCCAAGATAGATCTCTTCGCCTCCCCCAAATCCTCCCACTGCCGGCTCTATTATTGCCTCACCTAATGGGTTAATGTATGTTAAAGTATGCACGACAAGGAACCACTCAGGACGAAGACCCGCCCTGCAGCACTGAACTGATTGGCATACCCCCTCGTGGGGTGGGACACAATTCCACAGGTTAAAACATGTATGTGCGTAACTGTGTGTGTGTGAGCGGAAAGATGAGAGGAAAACATCTACTCAGCGCGTAACCCTGCGTGCATCTTCTCTAAAACAAAGACCATCATCCAATGCATAAAGAAGGAAAGGCAACGGCAAACAGGCGGCGTAAACCCAGAAACAGCCTGATCAACTGACTGTGACATGACGCATCACATCTGCGCACTTCTCCTTCTTCCAAGAACTGAATTAAAACAGACCATTCTAAACTGCTGAACTCCAAAGTGAAACCAACTTGCAGACTAACTCCTTAGAACGTCTCGACCAATCATGTACAGACCTCGCAGACTTCAGGAAGACACAGCCAACCAGATTGCAGAGACTTCATCAGCCTCAGTTCAGAGTTGTAACACAAACCTAACCTTTCTTGCTGAATGCTGCAACTAGAGTTAAGCTAAGACCTCTGATTGGCGAATTCTCTCTGGTCGTGGTTCTAGAAACTAGTAGTATATACTTTGGAGTTTTAGTGAACCTTTACTTTTCATCCTCAGAACCGTGTGAATGTGTTCATGTGTTTACTTGGACTGATTACTTTAATCCTAGGTTAGTTTTTTGTACAGTAGAATAGTTCAATAATAAATTGTGTTTCATTATTAAGGATCAATGTCTTGTGTATTGTGTTTTGTAAAGTCAAATTTTGCCCAGATCTTAAGCTACTGTGCTTCTACAAAGAAAGAAACACTAGAGGATGTATTAGTTCACTGATCACAAATTAAGCCAAACTGTTGAAATACACCAATTGTGCTAAACGCTGGACGGATTGGTCAATAATGTGTATTCCATATTTCAAATTCAAGATAACCATATCCGTGCGGATCCTTGAGATTTGTTTACATAGATCAACCAAGGAGCTAATTAAAATAAATTTAATTAACGTAAGGATATTCCCCGTTTTCCTTTTTTAATTCTTACAAAGATCAGGGAGGACGAGGAGAAGGTCCTGCTGGTAGCGCCGTATTTGCCCTCCCAAACCTGGTTTGTTATCCTCAGCTCTCTCTTATACTC
This sequence comes from Enteromius thamalakanensis, assembly GCA_032357475.1. NCBI lineage: Eukaryota > Metazoa > Chordata > Actinopteri > Cypriniformes > Cyprinidae > Enteromius > Enteromius thamalakanensis. The sequence goes on along the minus strand of JAUCMT010034260.1, from coordinate 2,294 downwards.
ACTGTGATCAGATGCAGCTGGATGCAATCAATGCACACCAATGTTCAGTGGCCCTTTGATAAAGCTCAAAGGAGACTGGTCTCTCATGCGTGTTCCCATATGTAACGTACCTTATTCAGGGAACGTGGGTTACCTTCGCAACCTAGATGTTTCCTTTGCATTTTATGAGGTCTGAGAACACGGCATCTTTTATTATTTTGACCTGTTGTCTTTTTCTTTTGCAAATAAATGTGGAATTTGAGAAAGATTTTGTCAGTAGTTTAACGAATAAAATATAAATGTGTTAAACTTTACTAAAACGCATACCTACAATATTTTAATACATATATCTAATACAAAGTATAATGAAATCCATTAACATATTTATTGATGTACTGTACAATAAGGCATTAATATGTCCTAAATTACTACTAATAAATGGCTAATATTCTATAGTAATATGCAAGCAAATTAGCCCCTAAAATAAAGTGCTACCTAAAAGCATCATTTAAATAAAATTACAATACAATAAATAAATTTTGACCATCTTAGCATTAAATTTACCCCAACCTATGGAATCACCCAGCTGCTTCTGGACTCAATGTGCACAAACAACTGAGAGTAGGTTGTCTATTGGTGCTGCACAGTGTCGCTATTATGAATTTTCAGTAGGGGGCTGAGAATGCCAGCACCTATGGAGCTTACCTTCTGTCACTACCATATCAGAGGCGTCTCTGGATGCCTCCTTACAGCCAAAATGATGATTGATTGGAATATCTGCCTAAGGGCAGTTGTATATAAATCCTTTATTTGTTATACTGTATAAGTCATTTGCTCATGATAGTCTTGGGGCACATGTTTTTTCATACATATTTTGCAGTAGGCATTCTAAATTTTGCATTCATAAAAACACATTTTGCATTCTTTGGTGTTTTTTGCCCTTTACTCTGCCCTGTTGTGTCATGAATGGGAAGACCAAGGACTGAAGGCATCACCCCCATTTCAAAAAACCATCCATAGTCTCTTTTGTGCTGTCTCATTTAAGGAACAAAATCTAGGAAAATGTAGGTCACCAAGTCTTGTCTCATGCACATGACGCAGAATATATACTTGGTAGTGTTTTTTTTTTTTTTTGGCAATAAAATTTTTTTTTTTTTTGCTTTTTGGTCTCAAAAGTGTTACACATTATATTATATTTATCAATATTTATCAATATTCACAAAATAATATTCACATTATATTTATCAATATTCCTATTTCACAGCACATATCCTATTTCACAGCACAAATGTATTGCATTACTCACCTTTAGCAATGGCACTGGAAGGGGCTTGTTTTCCTTGTCCAGGGAAATGTAGGTGAAGAAGGCTGTGACAGCCCTATATTTTCCCTTCTCAGCCTCCACCAGTGGGTCTGCATCAACGAAAACCTCAATCTCCATTGACTTATTACTTGTGAAGGTCATTCGGCCGGAAACAGTAATGACACAGCCTGTAGGGACACATGTTAGGTATTATATCTACTTATCTTACATGATCCTGTACTCATTGCAAGACAAAGGTATTTATGTGTACACCGATTTAAACATCCTGCTGATATTGATCTTTTCTGCTGGGACATTAAGTGTTACAGGAAGCAGAAAAGTGCTTTATATACTATGTATACACTAATTTAATAAATATAATAACAACACTTTTACAGATTTAATGTGGCAAACTTATTATGATTATTTAAGAAGTACATAAACAGTGGTTCAAACCACAATAGTGTTTAAAATAGAGACTCAATTAAAAATTAGCTGTCTGTAAAAACATTGTCTGTTTATTTATTTATATTTTTGTGATTATTAATTCATTTTTTAGTAGTTCAACGTGTCATCTAAGGAATCAAATCAAATAATTTTAGAAAGAGTGCTCAGTATACCAGTTTAAAAATAGTCATTATTTTTGTGAATTTATTTTGTGTTTCTAATGGCACAGCCACTATAACTTTAATAGTAGCATAATTAATGTGTGTTACACAACCTCTTCATGTTAACCCCTGTCTACATTGGCTGGAATCCACCAAGTTAAAATGACTGACATCAAAATAATAAATTCCTGCCTTCTCTCCTTTTTACTTAAGATATGTTATTATTTTGGTGTCCACTATTCAGAATGTGCATTTTGTTGCAAGTTTTAATTGAGGCAAGATGTGACTGATCGCCAGTCTGCTACTGGACTGCCGAGAACTTCTGGGCAAAGTCCTTCACAGAGTCGGCAAAAACGCCGACCTTGGAGATGTGGGCGTCATGAAAGTGCACTTTGTCGTCGTCG
>JAUCMT010034160.1:0-17718 GCA_032357475.1 Enteromius thamalakanensis | reverse complement strand
TTCTAGGCTATGAAATATAGTTTTGCTGTTTGATTAAATAAAAGTCCTCTTATATAAAAGTGTTTTTATGTTTTGCTATGGTACCGAAATTGGTACCGAGAACCGTGGATTTTCACTGGTATTGGTACCAAATACTGACATTTTGGTACCGGGACGACACTAGTCAAAGAGCTATCAACAGTATTGTATTGAGAATTGGAACTTTTTTTTTGTTTTTGTTTTTTTAGGGTAACTGCATTTTGTCTTAGATTAAAAAAAAATCACTGATCAATCCCACCCTCCACAGTAGGAGGTGGCATCATGCCAGCTTCAGGCGTCGTCTGCTGTCTGGTAACAATTGCCGGGAGTCTAGCAATGGGAGACACTGCTGATGAACTACATCCTGGGGTGCACATGTTCCATTCTTCACCCAAATTAAAGGTGGAAGCACCATCTGTCTTCAAAATATGTTTTCTCTTGTAGACAGCATATTCTACAACCATATTCTAGGTTTGTTTTCCAAAAAATCCAGACCTCTAATAGACAAGAGTATACTTCGTTCTCCAATGTTCGGTAATGGTAGTGCATACGAGCCATACAAAGTATACACTAGTAGATCATGAGCATGCATGAAAGATAGTGGACCTATGGATGTTTTAGAGCTTTTAAATCATTCACACAAAAAGCTGTCTGCAATTTGACAGATGAAGGTTAACTTTCAGATTGTCTGTAAGCCTGAGTGGAACAGAAAGTGTAATTTCAGTTTAATACTGGATAAAAAAAAAAAAAATTAAATAAGGTGGGTTTCACAGATATCTAGAGAAAACATGTTGAATGAACACTAACTTTTACAATGCTTTTCTTTTGTTTTTACACAATTGAAACAATCATTGTCTCTGATGTGAATGACAAATTAATGTGTAGTGGTTAAAGTACAAATGTGCTCACTCACACACTAATGATTTGATGTGAGCTTGGTTGATGTACATTTTTTGTTTGGAACTATTAAACTGTTCTCATAGTTTTCTGGCATAATCTTTTTTTTCTAATATTTTCTCATAAACAATAAAGTATAAAATAAACTTTAAACAAAATATTAAAAAGAAAAAACTTTTGTCCAAAAAGTCATTTAGTGCAACAAAATAACTTTGAGATGACCATGAAGACCACATGATCACAAAGAAATTATATTTTAATATATCATATAATTGATGTGTAATATATAATGCATAATAAAAAAGATTTTATATTAAAACATTAGATTTTTTTATTTATTTTATTTTTATCAAATGTGTAAATTTAAAATCTTTTTATACTTGGTTACATCCAGGGCTTGTGTTGAGAGGGGCCCACTAGGAGCTAGATGGCAGTGGTTCCTTACTCTGTTAACTGAAACCCCTAAACAATGCACACGGTCTCTTTTATCTGACACACCCACTCCAGGACTTGGAGTCTTTACTAATGAGCTGATGACCTGAATAAGGAGTGTTTGATTAGGAAGGCGTACAAAATGCACACTGTTGGGGGCGCTTCAGGAACAGGTTTGGGAACCACTGCTCTACGGTATATCCCACTCGTCGAGCTCAGGGGAGAAGGGGCCAACTCAAACCAATTTTGAGCTTTGTGAATTTTAGCAACAGTACTGTATCATAGTCATCTGAAGCACATGCATACTCCTGAGAGGCCACGTTTTATTCTGCCCCAGAGCAACACAGAAACGAACGGATGAAAGAAAAGAGATGGAGGCGAGCACACTCCACCTCAACTGCATGGCGCACTCCAGCTTGGCTGCTCTGAGACTCAATGCTACAACGAAAGGGGGCTTCTGTGTGCACACTAACATTCAAGAGCTATCCCTCTGCGATCCTCAAATCCGATCTTTGTTAAAAGCAGACATTAATCTTTCATTTCCTGTCAAAAGTCAAGAGGTCCGCAGAGTAAAGCTACAGCGAGACAAAGCGCCATCGTCTCGCTGGCTGAACGACTTCCTTGTCAAGGTCTTGGCTTGAGAGAGTGGGTAGGGTTTGGGGTTCAAGCGAGCGTACAAGGAACGATGGCCCGTTGGTTTTATATCTCCCCAGACAGTCTGAAGGAGGTCACAAATGGAGCGTGTTTCCACTGGCATTTTAGCTTTAGTGGCGCTTTCTTTGACAGAGAGCCATCCATCTACGGTAGACCACAATTCCCTTTTCATCAATTAACAAAACAAGACTGTTTGAAGCCCAAATTAAAAAAAGAATTGGATCCACTGAACCAATTAGCATTGTTAATATGGGGAATGAGAGTGCCTGAAGGCATGAAACAGCTTTCGGATCATCTTTCCTTATTGACAAGGTGTACTGGGACAGCTCGTCATTTATGCGTAAGCGCAGAGATGGGTCAATGAACAGTCGATTAGTGAGGTTGACTAGTTTTTTCCAGACGCGGATGCTTCATTCATACACATTCATATTCAGCAACTGTCCGTCGTTTGTCTGACACCAGGCATGTCGAAAAGATTCTGCTTTCAGCACCATTTTATTGCGCTCCACCTACAACTAAATTTAAACGCAAAGCTTGCTTAGAAACGTGTACGATTTGGACTGGAATGGGGGGAGAATAATTTAAGACGAATGGCTTGACTAGCCGTTCACACAAGCCGTTGACTAGTTGATTTTGTAGCTCGGTTTGCACATCTCTAATAAAGGAGAATAAAAGGACAGATAAAAGATTTCGACAAAACATAAAAGGGCTTGGTGTTCTGTCTCTCACGCAAACAGTGACTAATGTATGCGTCTGCCGAGCGAGTGAGACACAGTAGACAACGGCAAGGCTGTGCTTGATTTGATGAGCTGTTGATGAGAGCAGCCTGGATCCCTGTAGAGGCTTCAGAGAGAAAACGAGCGCGAGACGCACACACACAGCCGAGTTAGGCCTCGATCTATCCTTCACTTCCTCCCCGAAGAGCAGCTTCTGCCAATGGCGTGGCAGATTCCCATCCCCCCTCATGTCCCCTGCCAACGGCTCAGCCAATCAGACAGCTCTCTCGTCTGCCTCATCAGCACGGCCCTGGCGCCTCTCTCCCCTCCCTCATTTTCCATCCCCTACGTGCTCGTTCTAATTATGGAGAACAAGTTGTGGAGCACGGAGAGAGGGAGCGGAATCAAAGGAGCACGGGAAGACAGTGGAGCGAAGGAGAGGAACCTCGGAATGGTGGGGGAGAGGGCCGCATTGACAGGATACAGATCAGCCTGCAGGGCTCGGGGATAAACAACGATTCTTTCAAGCTCTCAGTAAATTAGAGCGCTGCAGAACGGCGGTGAGAGTGAGTTGCTCGTGTCTGTCTCACTGCAGCTGTGTTATTGCGGGAAAGACACAATCCTCCCCTTCCAGCCAGTCTGTGACAAGAGGACAGGCAAAAACAAATGAAGGGTAGACAGCGGGACTAAAATGAGAGAGAGGGTGAAGCAAGAGGGGATAGAAAGTGAGGTGCTTTTTTTTTGAGTGGGGATGATCAAACCAAGCAGAGATCAGTGAAGCACTACAGTGATAAAGCAAAAGCCTTTGCGAATCCCCAAAACCTAGCTGCCTACATAGGCAGAATTTTAAGGCATCAGTCATGCCCCCAATACCAAGTCTGTTCCAAAAAGCAGATGCTTTTCTTCAGGACAAATTGAAGGAGAGCTTCAAATGAATCCTTTGTGAAGAAAGGCAATCAAAGAATGCACTGCGTCAAGCTCAGTGAAAAAAAAAAACTGTTCAAGATGGAAGACAAAGTGAGAGAAAGGATTAGGATTATTAATTATTATAGTTATGTATAGTGTAGCTATATGCTAAATCATACCTAATTAGCTGATCTGTTGATGCAGGCTTGACTAATTTGATTTTAGATTCATTTTAAGGGTGAGTCTAGAATGCTTAACCCAAATTAAACCATCTTGATGGTTCCATTCACGTGAGAAGCACAATTCGTATGACCACGTTCATGTGATGTGTTCCAAAATATGAGGTCATATTTCAGTTTGGATGCTGCCATAGAAGACAGCTCACTAGGTTTTAGAACAAACATTTTCCCTTCTTTTTTCTTCCAACCCAGATTCAGTCGTGCTCTGCCTCCCTCTTATTTATGGTTCTGAATATTCAGCTTCTGAAAGCCGTGCTGAGCTCTCATCTGTCTTCCCAGCCTTTTCTCATTAACCGCTCTAAATTCTCCACTCCGACTCTCATATAAACATTAGTTGGCTAGATTGTGTGCAATTCAAAGAGGCACATCTCTAGTCTTAAAAAAGCAGTGGTCAATAAAGGTAGAGTGTACACAATTGTTTCAGTTTATTGTGCTTAGACTGAATGAGCAAAAAGAGGCCAAGAATTTGAATTTTCATCATATACTACAAGATTAGTTGTAATTAGGAAAAAGTTGACAATAAAAACAACAAAAAATTGGATGCATGGGATCCAATCGTTGGATCCCATGCAGCCATGTAATATAAAAGCCTGCAATACTGTGATTTGACCAGTATGGTGCTATAGAGCAAATGTTATTTAGCCCTCCTGGATGCAATTCATAAAAAGAAAACACAGCATTTCAGCGCACTTGCCTTCGAACCTATAGCTGCTGAGTGGTGAGAAAGCGGCAGTTAAGAACGCATCTGATTACAGCGATGTGGATGTTTGCACCAACTCTCCATATAGGATACTTAAATGTGACGATAGCACGTTATTTAATGTAGGTTTTTTCTCCAAGCTTCTTATCCCTAGTGTTTTAAAATCTTTTCAGGTTTGAAAAGTCGTGTAGTGTATGCCACCTGGTCACTTCACCTGGGTTAACTTACCCTTTAATCTTACAAATTTACAATTCGAGAACTTAAAAACAACCCAATTCTCTGTGACCTTCAGTATGCCAGCTGTCATAGTGTAAAAAAAATGATTCTACAAGCCAGAGAAGAGCATCCATCATCCTTGAGAGCTTTCTCTAAACCTAATTTCTCTAATAGAAAAAGCAAAAAAGTAGGAAGAATTGACTAGGAGAGACCAAAAGGGGTCTAATTACGTCTGCAAGGTCCAGCGCATGTTTATTTGATTCGTCTTTTAAAGGAAGTGCTTGATTAAATAAATAGAGGCCAGGAAGCGCATTTCAAATTCTCTTTAATGGAAGATGATGAAAAAGCCCACGGCTCGAGGCAGAGCGCGCAAAACCCACCACGAGAGAAACGCAGGCTATCAATCTCGCTCTCGCGCATACGCATTTCACCTCTTAATGTTTTCCCCAAATGCAATGCATTGAAGATCTGAACGCGAGCACAGAGAGAGACTTTGAAAGCATCAGGTAAAAAGGGATAAACTGTACAGAGATTCCCGCCAGCCCATAATACCCAAGGCACGTAAAAGAGGTTTGAAAAATAAAGCAGAACACCAAAGCAATATTTGTTCAGAAAGATGACACAGGGGGAGACATGAATAAAATGTGCATGAGAGCGTGCGCGCGCGGCTCCGCTGCTGAGACAAAGCCATTTACGATTACAGCAACACAAGGGCTGCCAAAGAAACAGCGTTTTACCCTTCACAGAGGTGAGCGTTGAGCAAACTGCAGGTGACAGAAGCTTTGATACACAGATAAACAGCACTGAGGTTGTTCCTATAACCTCCCTTTCTCTCTCCAACACAAAAGATAAGCCAGCTGTGATGAGCTCTTGCAGAGGTGTAATCCTTCTTTCATAGAAACATTTTGGCAGCTGACATGCTTCATCATGCTTACAGAGAGGGGTTGTGTGTAGATGGCCATGTGTGCAAAAGTGGATCGAGACACAGTTTGTAACAGTGTTTCCCTCATCCATAAGTAAAGTAACTCCTTTTTTGTATTGTTTCAATAAAGACTTTTTTATTTTATGTAGTCTAATCAATTATATTTATACAGTTCTTTTCACATTGGACAGAGCTCCAAAGAAACTTTACAGAAACATAATAATTTCTTAAATTACCTTTCAGGGGGTTAGTTAAAATAAAACGACACCATAGTGCATTTTTATGTAAAATTGTAATATTTAGTCACTTAAACTGTAAACAAAGACTGAAAATAACATGCATTTGCTTAAAGATTTAAATCACAGGTAAAAAAAAACTTATAAATAGTATTACAAATAATTATAATTTTAGAATGATTATAAATTAGGTCACAAGTAATGCCTTGAATAATAATCATCCAGAAAATGTCTAAAAGCAATAAAAAGCTATTAAAAAAATAAATAAATTGGTTGTATTTTTAACTTTCAGGCTATCTTCTCAACCATCACATGATATCAATTGAAATCTGTCTCTTACAGAAAACAAAACATATTTTGAAAAATGTTGGTAACCAACTAGTTTTATCATCTTTGGATGATACTACTGACAAAAAACTTAAAATATCTTCTTTTATATTCAACAACAAAAAAAAGTCAGACAGGTTTGGAACAACATGTTCATTTCATTTTTAGGTGAACTGTCCTTTTATTTGTTTTAAACCTGATAATTATTCAGTAACTATTCAAGTAGATTTCATAATGAATTATTTTTCATCTATTTTTGCACGTCTATCTGAACTCCTGATGCTGTTTGTTGAAAACTTCAAGCACTGGAATCTTCATTTGTGTCTTTTTGTTTTCTTTGTTTTTTTTTTATTCAATGCTTTGAAAAAGTCATAATTTGCTAATAATTACATCTAGCCTAACTGTTAAAATGACAGACCGAGGTAAATATCTTTCTCTCTTGTTATCTAATAAATTCTTTGGAGGTAGAAAATTGTGTTATGCTTTTTATGTATGGGATATCGCATCTTCCACCCTATGAATTTATCAAACACAATATCAAGGATGGCAAATCAATCTGGCATGACAGGTTGTGAAGTAAACGGCTAAAAAGAAATCCTTTGATGACCGAAAAGAGTGAAAAGTTGCAATAAATCCAAACATAAAATCCCACAGAGAGGAAAAATGACAGCTCACAGACACATCTGAAAGGTCGAACCATCAAGAGCCTCTACTGGCACATAAGCACTCAAACAAGGTCAGCTCATCAGCAGGGGTCTGTGTTGCCATAAAAATCAACAAAGCGGATGAAGTTCACCGCCAGGATCTCAAGCAGGGTCTTCATAAAGCTCCCAGAGAACGACAAGGGCAGTTAACACATTGAAGCACATACTGAATTATGTCTCCTGAATGAAGCCAGTTGCTGCATTTATACACAATCAACATCATAGTCAACATCATAAATCAACATCATAAAAATCAACATATATCAACATCATAAAAATACACAATCCGCACAGGGGAATCAAAAATGCAGTAAAGCAAAAGTTTATACAAAAATACACAATATTTTGACACTCTCTGGTCTCTAATATTCAAATTACACTAAAACATATCTAACTGTGTTTCTTAGGGTTGTCTTGACTGGTCAGACTAGCGGATATCAGATACATTTGGTATTTGTAAACTATATCTGAAAGTCATAGGTTGACAGAGTAAAAGCGGGCCATGGTTGTTCAGCCTCACTTATATGTTCAAAGGTTTGATGCATCAATCCCAGAAAGCAAAGAAGAAAACTGCAGCTATGTCATGTACAAATGATTCAGGAGTATCTGGACGTGTTTACCCCAGCAGCAGTGCCGCAATGCGATAAAGCCATCACAATTAATATCATCAAAGAGACGACTCGCACAGCTACTCACGACTCGTGTGACGTCGCACAGTGAGTGAAAAGGTTAAGATTAGCAAAACGAAAATTTAGAAATTCTGCATTATATGACAGTTAGCTCTGTTTAGTTAACCAAGACTGCTGATATTTAGTACAACAGTGTTTAACTGTTTACATTGCTCCTCTTGTCTGTGTTTGCAGTGTTCTGGACAGTCTGTGGATTACAGGTTAACGCAAACAATGTTGATTCAAGTGAGTCGTTGAATCATTTACTCAACCAGTTTGTTAAAAGAGTTTACTTCACCCCAAAATGAAGATAATGTCATTAACAACTTAACCCCATGTTGTTCCAAACTCATAGATTTGTTCATCCACTAAACACAATTTAAGATATTTTGAATGGAAACTGGGAGGTTTTTGACTGTTCAGTTGACTGGCAAGTTATCAACACTGTCAAGGTGAAATCACTCTGTTCTGTGTACTTCCTCTTTAAATCTTCACAAGCGCCGCTGGCCCCGCCCCTCTTTTCCAAGGCTTGTAAAACTGGCACTGGATGACCCCTTTAATGACCAAATTTTCATTTTGGGGTGGAGTAACCGTTTAAGATCAAAATAAGCAACTGCCTTTACAAATGAGTCATTGAATTAATTAATTCAGGAACAAAACACATCTGCGGTTGACTCTGTTTGGAACAATTTTTATTTGCAGAGAAAAAAACGGACACAGTTACTTGCATCTAAAATGTATATCACTTAGTATTATCTTGCTTATTGATCGCATTCGCAATCATGTTTGATTTTATGGGATCTTTAACTAACATACATAATGCATAAACTACACTGTACATCCACATGCAAGATTTTGCCTGTAGCATATATTTTCAAGGCTGTTTCCCATTTCAAAGGGCACTTTATATGAGATGTCAGGAGCTCTAGATCTCCAAGGGCAAATGTAGCCCCATTGAAGGCCACGTCAACATCCACTATCATACCTTACTTCAAAAATATTTACTTCAAAAATAATTTTCAAGGACTTTCTGCTGTCACGAAGCATGACAGCAGACTATGCCGTGCAAAGCCCACACTGTTTTTGGTGCCAATAAGGTGGATTACTTTATGCTTTCACAAATAAACAAACAATGAGCCAAATGTGTTTAAAAAGCACATCATATTTCATTGGTATTTCACAATTAGGAGCACGACCAGGCGTAGAAGACCAAAGGGCAAATCTCCTCCAGCATCTGACATGTGAAGCTCCAAAACTTGCTTCCCTTTGCCATCATGCCGATCCTAATTCTATTTTTTTATATACTTGTAAGAATAATTCAGTTAAACATCAGTTTATATTAATGGGTTGTAAGTCAATTACTACAGTAACAACACCAGCCCCAAGTCCTCAGAGGCAAAGAACTAAACTTTTTGTTTGAGTTTAAGGCAAAAGTGGACTTGTTGGTGGATACAAGTACAGTTTAGACTAGAGTAGGTTCTCTGTGGTCTTAACCTATGTTTTCTGAAGGTTTTTCCAAAAGATTATTTTTCTTGTGTGTAGTTCATGCAACATGAACATCGGGTGTTTCTTTGTACTTTTCTTCCACTGGTCTGGTGTAGTACTTTAATGTGTAAGAGACACTTTGAGATAATTATCCATGCAAACACACACACACACAGAGAGTGCAGACTGGCCGTTCCTTCTGCTGTTATTCTCTGTGTCCTTGGCTGAGAGTTCAGTGGGCCATTGTGTCAGACACATCTAAAAATAGGTCTGCCGGCATGATACCAGCAGCCGCCTGGGGCTTTTAAACAACATTACCTCAGTCATCAAACCCCTGCGGGAAACCCATCATGACAGCACCAGAGACTGCAGTTGCACTCGTTTAAATACCCATGCAGCGTCTTCTGACTCTCTGCTCACTGGAAACACTAAGAGCTTTATGAGGGCAGCAGGGCTGAATGACTATTTTTAGAAAATGGATGATAACTGGAATTCCTTTAGCAATTTGGAAATCCTCATAAATCATTTGAGCCTTGAGAATATCTTTACGGATCAGTGAAGAAAGGACAATGTCTTACTGTAAGGAAGTTTACCAGAATGAATTTAGTTACCCCTATGTTGTTCCCAACCCATCTGACCTCATTCTTCCGTTGAGCAAAAACTCAAGTGGTTACTTCTTGTCAAGTAAGGTCCATATCATCTAACCTCAATGACAAGCCCCTGATTCCTGTGCCATCACCTAACGACCAACCTAATGATTGTAAAGATGACTTTCAAACTATTCTGGGGCTTTTTGTTTATTTTGGAATAGCCAATGGCCACTAAATGTGTTCACTGTAGGAAATCTTTTCTCTTTGGAGAAAGTCTTGGTTTAGGACCATTAGGTTTTTTTGTATGAAATGTGTGAAAATGAGCAACATTAACATTCTGCTTAATATCATGTTTTCCTCACTGTCCAGGACTCTATCAGAACAGACCTGCAACCCGTTTTTGGTCATGACCCACCAGTTGAGAACAACTGGTGCAGACAATTTGGTTGCAACGGAGCGCGAAAGAGGGTTTTGGAAAAGCACTCAATTCTGATAAATAGTTGCAACCAGAGCACTGAAAAATAGAGCTCTGAGAAGGCAATCAACAGTGCAATGTACAAGAAGAAGTCTCTGTATGTGTGAGTGAAGGCAAAAAGGAGAGTTTGTTTGTGATATCTCTATACTATACTACTATATACAATCGAGAAATACAAAGACACAACTCTTATAAGTATTTCTAGAAAAAATAACACCCAAGTCTGGCTGTCTTTAAAATCTCAGACTAATTTTGGACTGTAATGTCTCACCGGGAGGCTGGACGGGCGGTCCTGCTGAGTAAGACCCATGTCATCGTGGTTTGGTTTCCCAGACTGGCCCCTGCTACCATATCCCTCCTGCAAAGTCTCCTATGGAGAAAACAAAGAAAGACCCGTGAAAAAAAAACTAAACTAAATTAAGCAAAAAAAATTACCAGCCCAGATAGTTGTGTCATGGTACTGTACATTAGCAGGCCTTGATTCACACAGAATATTGTAACTAGACAGTTGCAGACAGCATGATGACAGCAGCCCATAATTTTGCTTCATCCACAGACTTGTGATTCACACAAGCAGAACGGCTATTCACGCAGAAATGCTGAGGCATGTCTAAAACTCAGACTGTCCACTGATATCAACCATAAAAATACACAATCCGCACAGGGGAATCAAAAATGCAGTAAAGCAAAAGTTTATACAAAAATAATTTATTGGCCCTCACGCAAATTCTGAAGGCTGAAAGTCCAAATAAGTGCATAACAGTTCTATGAGACTTTAACAGCAAAAAAGATATTAGAAAAATATAGCAAAAACAGCAATTTGTGAAATGTTATTAGAACCTAAAACAACATTTCAATTGTAATACATTTTCTTAATTTATTTCAGTCTTAAGTGTCACATGATCCTTCAGAAATCCTTTTTTTAAACTGATTCGGTGCAAATCATTATCAAATGTTGAAAACAACGTACTGCGTAATTACTCAGAAATATTTGTAATATTATACATTTCTTTCTGAGGGTTTGTTGTATTTCATTTGTTTGGCTCAAGCTACATGAACATCTGTCTTCCTTTGTACTTTTTTCCACAGAACTAGAGCTGTACTTTACTGTCTACAGTTTGTATGTAGTATTTTTAAATGGTATATCATGGTTCTACAAAAACACTAAAAAGCAAACACGGGTTGTCAACATTCATTTATAAGAATATGTCTTGATCATCAAATAAGCAAATTTCTGAAGGATCATGTAAAACTGAAGTAATGAGTAAAGACTGAAAAATCTGCATTTAAATTATACTTTAACATATGTTAACATGTAAAATAGTCATTTTAAATTGTAATTTGATAACTAAAAAACAAGAAAGAGAAATACAAATCTGTGTTTTACAGAAGGAGAAACAAGCAATTTAAACTATCTGTTTAAAGTCTACAAACATCTGGGCCCAATATCCCAATAACACTATAGGTATCAAGCCAAAATGAAATTAATTACTGCATCTTTTGAGGAAAAGTGGATACTTGACTTCCCTCAGCAAATACACTTCAGAAAGGAAAACAAAGGGGGTTGAAAGTGTGCCAACTAAGGTCGCCCTGCCTGCAATTCACTCATGTATACAAACATCCCCAGAACTCCCTCCCCGCTCACTTCATTCAACAGTGTGAAAAAACACTGGGCAAAAGAAAAAAAAAGAAGGGGGGCATTCCCGAGCCAGACGGAGCCGTGTATGTGTGTGTGTTTGTGTATTGACTCTGGGTCATGGCCAGGCCACACACACAGGCGGCTGTTTACAGTTGGGCCATTACATCACCGCTCAGGCATGTGCTGATTCAGAACCGTAACAGCTGCTCCGCTACGATAACGGACAGCGAGACCTCCGAGATTCATAGCGTCACACTAAAACTATGTGATACCTCCCGTGTGACACATGCTTTTCCTCTCAGATTCACAAAACTCACTTTCACTACGCCGTTTAGCACTGTCATAGTAACAACATTTCAGTAGTCCATATAAATAATGGGGAATTTTATTACACTTGATGTATAGATTTCAATATCCCAGCAAAATGTCAATTAAACATACACCTAGTTAAATATTATCACGGTGTATTAAATTAAAGCATTACATGAAACCTTCATCGGATCGAATGCCAAATACAGGTGTAAAAAACAATGTATTAATTATAATATTTACAGCATTTCACTGCGCATCATTCATATAGTGTCCAACTATCTCATAATGAAAATAGCAGAATCACATATTTTCTTTTGTATTGTGGCATCTGAGTGTAATGGATTATTGAAAAAAGAATCAAATGCAGAGAGGGGACTTGCTCCTATACATCAGTTGTTGATTTGATTTTGAGATGTGTAATTAAAAATGAATACAAGCTTCAGGCCAATTGCGGAGAGGTGGGATTTAAGCAAATAAAATTAACCGAAGAGAAATCTTATGACATTGTTAGTTATGACATTCTTATAAAACACAAGTAAATTACAAATATTAAAGTATATGTATAAATACAAAAAAATTTTACATAGACATGGATGAATTGTTCACAATAAGACGATAATACGATTTTACAAAATAGTGTATTAATGTATTAGGGACCGTATATTTAGTAAAAGGATGCAGTTTGCATTTATGATCACCTATAAAATACTTTCAGTTATGACAATACTCACAATAAGAAGGTAAACAAAATTTTTATTGGTGCTTTATCTAAATGTTTTAGGGGGTGGTGGACTTTTCCCATCTCTCTCTTTCTGTTTATGGATGTTTGATAGGCTTACACAATAAAAACATGAAAAAACATCTATGGAGTAGCTCAGATTGCTTCAGGAAGGATTTTGGAGGTCAATATGTTCTGATTTGCTTCATATTTTCATATAATTCATGTTTTCTTTAAACGAAGGGTCTGTGTTGAACGAGACGTGTTTACACTGGGTGTGTCCAGATGAAAACGTTGCTGTAAGAAGACAAACGCATCTGAGACTCGTAAAACTCAACATGTCCATGAAAACATCAAATCCACCGTTTTATGGTTTTCGAGTCCCTTGTGGCTCCACGGTTTCAGCACAATGATTAACGGATCGTTCTTTGAGCTACAGATAAAACGGAAAACATCCCTTCAGTGTGATTAATGCCCTATTGTAATGGCTTGTCTGAAATTGCATCATCCTTGAGCAGTTTGATGTGTAGACAGAGCGTGAGGGACATATTGTCTCTTTAAAGACAACATGAAACAAAAATTGACAGTATTTACTTTCTTAATAAATGTCCCTGGTCTTACTGGGCCTGATTTATCAGTGCACGTAATTGTACAGAAAAAAAGTTAATTTTCATAATCTTTCATTAAAATGTAATGCCTTTCTCTCTCTCAGAAATTACTTTTATTCCCTGTCGATTTTCACCAAGACCATGAGGGAAGAGAACAATAAAATTACCCAATAATATCATAGTCAGCTTACAGTGATCTTTTTAAATCCCAAATTGGTCTATCTGTAATTGTGAATGCTGTTTTCATGTTGTCTTGCCTTTACATCACAGACACAAAAAACCTTGAAACCAGCCAGACTTTTATAAATGGTACGGTGAGCAGATGCTCTGAGACTGGGTCAGCTAGATGTACCTTCCATGACCAGCGCATGGTGCTATATGACGATATTAGCCAAGTGGAGGAGAACGTCAGGCTGGAGGTCACTATGAGACCACTCTGTGAAGCTCTAATGAAAGCCAGCGCTTTGATTTAACGGACAATTTTAACCAGACTAAGGACGGTGACTCGGGGGATGACAAGGTGAGCTTGTTTAGCAGCATTAACAGCCTTCAGGCGATTTGACGACGAACCATCATTTGCAGAATAGAACACTGCATCCTAACACATACTACATCCTAAGCATAGATATGCTAAAAATGTATGCAAACCTGCCCTCTTTTTGAGTGAAGGGCATTTACACACTAGAGGAATGTCTAACTGAGTATTTAACTAATAGAAAAGTCAGGGTCAGTTTGAAATCAAGTGGAAATACAGTGATTTCTGAAACCATGACTGGACTCGTCTGTATTAAATTTTCATTGGTCAACAGGGATTGGTTGCATCAGCCATTCTTAAGTTACTGCTTAAATTGGAACACAAAGTCCACTCCACTCTAGAGGTTGGGTAACTACAAGCTGGTTGGTAACACACCACTCTTAAAGCAGATAAGTATGGTGTGAACTTTTTTTTTTTTTTAAATAATGCAAAGCTATTTTATTTCAGTTTATACTCAATTTGAAATTCTTTTGCCTTACGTAACTAAAGGTACAAATTTTCCAACAAAATTTGCTACTACGTAATTGATACTGAAAAAAAAAAAAAAAAAAACACATCAGAAATTACCTTTTGTTTGTTATGTTGTGAATTTATTTCACGAGCACAACTGTTTTTATTGGGTAGGGTTTGTCTCTCCCAATATTGTTTTGGGAGCCTCCTACAATAGGTTTACTTACATACAAGGTGAATTTTACAATGGAGGAAATGTTTGTGGAGCTACCGCACCAATACTCCTGCCTTTATGATGAGTGACTACCGCGACACAGTGAAAAAAGTGAAAAATTAAAAATTTTTTACCTTAGTTCTATTTGACAGTTCATACCATGCTCTTCATGCCATCCAGATTTGTGTCCATTTGTCAAGTTTTCTTTCTTTTTTAGGTTTTTCTGAAAACAAGACGGGGCAAAACACTATTTGCTAGCCATTGTTTGTTTACGCTTATAGCACCTTCTGTCTTGTGACAGCACACAAGTTGTTAATTACAGCATGAGATGAATTCTTGAGTATATATATCATATAGTCTGACATGTTTCTTGTTCAAGACATGACAAGATTTTATGAGAAAAAATCATATAATGACACAGTGACAGCCCTAATCAAAAAATAAAAATGATGTGGTCTGACCTGGGTTTAAGATATTTCTGATGAGATCTGAGAGCTCTTTGACCTTCCATAGACAGCAAGGGGTCATAGGCACAGAAATGTAATTAAAATGTACTGTTGAATAAAGTCATTATTTTTGTTTTCTTTGCACACATTTTTTTTTTTTTTTTGTAAAATTACAGTTAATGCCACATGGACTGTTTACCTCTCGGGGTTTGGGAACATTTCAGTTGAATTGCTGTCTATATGGAAGGTAAGATAGTTCTCAGGTTCTCAGTCTCAAAGATGTCTCAATTTGTGTTCCAAAGTTGACAGAATCTTCTACAGGCTTGAGGGTAAGTAATTAATAACAGAATTAGAATTTTTGAATGAACTATACCTTTAAAACAAACTCTTGTAACATTACTCCTGGTCAGATGCCTTTGTGAATATTTAGTTTCAGCATACTTTTACATTTTACATTTAAGTTTAATGGTATGACACACAAATATTTAGTAAGTTTGAATAAGTTGTAACTAAGTACCCCTTTATATCAAAACTATAGGCTAAGTTGTAACCTATGCACAGCTGGTGCAACCGAGTCTGGATGTCTTCAAGTGCACTGCAGCAAAAGTACTGGCTGCAGGTTGGAGCATTACTTTTGCAAACCCTTGCGTTTTTCTCTACCCCTAATAAAATCAATGGACTGGCACCATTCCCTGGCATAAACTACAGGATGGAAACATCCTAATACTGCCCCCTTATACCACTAAGACTGTGACAGTTCTCTCGCACTAAGTCAAAAATGAATACATATAAATAAAATATATTTGGATTAATTTCGAATTTAAATAAAATGAATTTTAATGTGGCTTGATGAGTGAAACGTAAACAGAATTTTGTGATGGAAAACTACATTTTTGTGGTAAATTGTTTAACATTACACTTTGATACTATAAAATTATCAATAAAATATGTTTGGAAAGCGGTTATTATAGGTTTGGTTCATTTGCTAGCTGTCAGAAAAGCTTTCTTATGTTGTAGGATGTTTATTACTTATTATATCCTCTACACTTTCATATTCAATTCATCATATATTGTCAAGTCCATTTCTGCTTTCTTTCGCCTGTGAAAATTTGATGAGCAATGGTGAATGTAACCATAGCTTAAAAGAATGTACTTTCCCTTCATCAGTGGATAACAGCTTGTAGTATTAGTATGCAAATTGGTACACAGCCATGTTTCTTAACACTTTGGAGTTCAAAGTTCTGCCTGAAGAAAAAGACTGGAAAATACGGCAACTCCAAAAGTCTGACACCACTAATAAAAAGGCTTCGGTGTATTCTGAGTACAATTTTTTCCTGTTACAAATCCTTTTTAAATGTTAAACAACTGTTAAACTTAGTACTTAGTACTTAGTACTAAGGGTTTTTCCCTTTTGTTCAACTGCAGCATTCAAGCTTCCTTTTATCCAAAGGAGTTCACATGATCAGTGTCACAATTTTTTTATTTGATTAGCACTAAATACTATTCATTTTGTCTTCAAGTTAAGTAACTTTTTTCGGTTTACGTTCGTTTTTTTACGTTTCAGTGTTCTATCAGACATTTAGAGCCCACTGTATCTCCCACTTGCTGCAGTGTTTCTCCTCCCCACAATCTCTCCTGTCAGAGACACTGGAAGCAACGGCACAGAGGAAGAAAATGAAACCGTTTTTCTCAATCAGCCTCAGTGTCATATAAGAGAAAATGAAAATAATGCCTTTAAGGTCCAGGGAATAAACAGAGAGTGTGATAGCAATATGAGGCGCATGGTAGTGCTGTCCTCACTGATATTACACACACACCCCTGAGACATCCACTCAAGGCCGGTTTCTTATTACTGCTTTCTCCAAACTATTGGAGTGTGTGTGCTGCCGTCTGTTAAGAACAAGCTGTGTGTAATAGAAAAAAGACAAAAGAAAAGCTATGTTTCTCTAGATACTCAACCATGTGAGTAGGAGAGAGTAATAAAGGTGGAGTTAATTGTTATATTGTGCAGACTTGAGGAAATAGAAATTGCTTTTCAATTTTTATTACTTTAATGCAGACAAATCTGCTACATATTATTTAGATTTATTTCGAGTCCAGTTTCGACCTTATACTAACTATAAGTAACTTTGTAACTACTAATCACCTAAATCTAATTAATTTGCAACTACATGTCTGCTACCTCTCATAGTTGACTGTTAGGGTACTTGTATGGTGGTAGAGGTTAAAGTTGACTTACACTTGCACAATTTGTTAAAAGATATTAGGCAGACAGTCTAGTAGTACTCTAATGTAGGGATGTGCAGGAGTACTCTATTAATCGATTAGTCGAACCCATCAGCGACGATCGAGCATGAAAATGATGATCGATTGTTTTTTTTATTAAACTACTTTCATTCTTTCTGATTGGTTATGCTGGTATTGAGGTGGTAGCCTGATATTTGATTGGTTACGGCTGTGAGAAGTTGTGGTCTAGAGGCAAGACCCGGAAAATGGCTTCTAAAGCGCACAGCGATGTGTGGCAACACTTTGAAAAACTTGACAAATAACAGTCAAGTATAAGATGTGCAGCGCCACACTCGTCTACAATTCCACAACGAGTTTGATGCGT
>JAUCMT010034059.1:0-17731 GCA_032357475.1 Enteromius thamalakanensis | reverse complement strand
GGGGTGGTGGGACTGCTCGCGGCAGGCGCCGGAAAATTTCCCTTATTTTCAAATCCAAAACTTGACAGCTATGCATTCACAGTTGGAACAGTATCTCGGTTCCCTTTAAAAATGCATAGACAAGAAGGAAGAAGGATCATTCTGTTTTAACAGTTAATTGAAAAACTATTTATTTCTGTCACAATAGTAAACCTAACCATGAGCTTTTATTCAGTTATATAGCTACTATACATGATTTTTTTTTTATCATTGTAACTCTAATAAAGTTTAAAAGTTAAATCTTTTTTTTCAGGATAGGGGGAAAATTTAAAAGACTTTAAAAGGCTTTATTATCACTGTAGGATGTTTGTTTATCAAATGCACATTAATTCACATAAACCAATCTTGTGCTGGCATATGTATTTTCTTTTTCACTGTTATTAGCACTCATAGTTCAGCCTGGAACACTATTACAAGCCTTCTTACCCCATAAACCCAGACATTAATCACAATACGGCCACAGGTTGCATTCGCTTCCATAACAGAAGTGTTAACAAACACAAACTGATATATATATATATAGATAGATAGATATACTTTTCTGCTATCAATGTATCAGTGATGTTGTGCTTTAGAGGAGGGATGCTGTCCGTTAAGCACACACACACATTTGCGATGTAACGTACGCTTTATGCATAATGATTGATTTACTAAATGAAATAACTTTGCTAATGTTTTAGCAAACATTGCTAATATAACGCAATAATCTGAGAAGCATGATTTTTAATCATTTGGTTTCTGCTGAATCTAACCACTGAAGGACAGTTCCGCGCGATCAATTCACCTGCCATCAAAAACACCACAGTACGACAACACAGAGGTCGGATTTGAACGTTTGTTTATTATTATTATTTGTTATAACAAGCGCAAAGGCATTACATTGCTATAATATATTTTCTTTAAATGCTTCTAGGCAATATGCAAGAATGTTGAGATTACTGGTTTACTTAAAATTGAAACACTGCTCGATGCAGATATGAACATGAAAGGGAGAGGACTCGGTGCTTGGAGCTTGATGATTGATCCATTGTAATTCTGTTCGTGACCGACAGAGCTTACGGGAGCTGTCCGCCGGTGCGTGGTGCTGAAAGACATCACATATACTTAACCAAACAATTAAGGGATATTTCTGTTCTTATATTCAACCGCAAGAAATATCCTTTAATTGTAAGAATAAGAATATAATGTTGGGTCTCTGCTGATGAAGTCTTCAGTCATGTGGATAAGTCAATCCGGCGCTGCTTTTCACTTATCTCTTTGAAGTTAGATTTCTTCGGTTTACTTTCCGCTCTCCATCAATCTGTTTTCATTCTACTGCCGTTTAATATTAACAACTGAATTAAAAAAGTGAAGAAGATACATGACATACTGAAACCTCAAATTAAACGTAACAATGAAATACATTTTGACCATAGACAAAACAAATTATAAGACAAACACAAGTGCATTTTGGGGAAATGCCGCACGTCTTACAATATACAACTGTGCAGTTATTGCTTTAAGGAGCTAAATAACGTTTTGACATAAATTCAAATTAATCATTTGTATTACAACCTGAAAAATCTTCCTTTACTGTGTTACATTTAAAAACCCTAATATACATTACAAGAGAACCTTGAATGATACACAAAGAACACGGTATCACGAAAACGGCAGTTGTACACAGCCCACAGTTCCAGTCTTTACCGGCACGGTTGTCTCTGCAATACTTCCTTTCAATATCTAAACACCGTGTCTGAATGAAACCTTGTTTAGAGAGAAATGCGCCTTATGTGGAGAATTTCCACGGACTTCTGACAGCGGCGCTCCGTCTCGCGCTGCGGAAAGGTCGATTCCTCTTCGTGACATGGCACAGCGATTACCTCTGCTGTATAATCCGGTAAACCAAGCGCGAAATGCTCTAAAGCACACTTTAACACTCGAAAGAAAGTTATTGTTTTCTTGTGCGCGCAAGGAAACACTGAAGCACCATCTCCACATTCATCTCTCCCATGTTGAAATCCTCGTTGACAGGTACATGTATGTTTACGAACAAGAAATTCAACGTCCAGTAAAATCAATGATAAAAAAATAGAGAATGACTCAACAGCACACTCAAAAGAAAGTTACCGCTTCATTCGATGACCCGGTGAACCGCCGGCTTTCCACATTTCTCTCCCCACGGTCGCTTTACCCATGCTTTCACGGGTGGAAATATATGTAAACATGTCGCGTTTAAAAAGACCAAACGCAGGAATAAAGCAGAACGCAGGGGTGTCGTTATTAAAAGTTAAACTGGTTTTAAAAACGCTACGCGTATGGCGAAAATCGCGTAAAGGCGGAGAGACGCGTTTTTACCAGTCATGATGCATGTTTACAAAGACCAAAGAATTTGCCCAGACGGAACGCAAAAGCAGTAATGTCTTCTTTAGGCAGCTGCATGTATGTTTACCGCTGTCCTCTTCTCCGGCTTGGCGCCGAATTCCATCTCTTCGCGCGCACGCGCTCCCGCTCGCCCTCTCCAACGAGCGAACAAGCCAGCGAGGGCGCGCGCGCGCGGGGGTGTCCCTCCTCCGCAGTTTGGAGTTTGTGATGTGTCTCAGACTCCGCGAGCGCCGCGCGAGAGCGAGACCTGCGGAGCGAACGCGCCGGATCCTGAAGCGACCGTTACCCTCCAACAGGCGCCTGCCTTTCTCCCGTATTCCCTCACAGTGTTAATCGCACTAGCCCTTTCTTTCCGCGCCGGCGCACTTTTTGGTTTATCACAGGTGCGTTTGCGATCCTTTGACGTACTTTTCTCACTCACTGGGAATTTACGGACATCTGAGGATCGTGTGGATGCGCGGCTTTGGAGAGAAGCTGAGATGGAATTGTTGATAATATGCCTTTCTTTTGGGATATTGCAATGCAGTTCGGCGGGAGCCGACTCCATCATTCACATCGGTAAGGAGTGAGCTGTTCAAAGCCTTTATTTGTTGCAAATGATAATGAATGCGCCATCCAGAATGAAGACTCTAAGGGAAGTGTGTTGTAGGGGGTCGGCGTGAAATATCCATTGTAAATAAGCATTGAAAATGTACCCTGCTCATCGGGCTGAATATCAATTGGGCAGACCACTTGTGATGATAACGTCTCTCTTGTTCCGATTGCCGATAGATCCATTGCACTGACAGATGCATGGGCAAGACTAATCTAATTCCAGTCTTAGCAGGTTGTTCACGAGGAACGCTTAATTGTGTAAATTGCAGATTTCAGGTAAGTTGGAAAAACAGGAGGCGTCTGTCATAAGGCAGAGTAAGCCAATGTGTGTGGGTTGCTCTCCCCCTCCCATCTATAAGATTGAACTTTGTATGGAACGTGAGGGAAATCTTAATAAAGGATGCTGAAGTAAATAAATGACAAGAGGACAAATGCTTATTCTTGGCTATCCCAGGCCGTAAATGTCATCTTAACCAATCCCCTTTGCGTGAGCCGGACACCCAGTGCATTCTGATTATCTCACTAAACGTGAGGAAAGAAAGATTTTGGCTCTCCAACAGCAGCAAAGAGGAGGAAGAGGCTCTGCTGGGGAGGCTATGGCTCTATTCAGTTGTCATGAAGAACTCAGATCTAAACACTCATTTATTGCATTGAATCAGCCGTTGACACATTAAACAGAAGATTTATTGGAATCAGTAAAAAAAAAGCAATATTGTCATTGGTGATACTGAAGTATTTTTATCTTTAAATTTAATTGGCCTTCAACAAAATTACTTGTCAAAAATGAACCAGTGGAGTGAGTTGTCATATATTTACCCAGACTAGATTTTACAAATCAGATTTTGGCTTGTTTTATGCAATCTATATCTAATATTTGACCAAGATCTTGAGGATGATTCAAGAAAGCAGTTTTAGATCAGGCAGTCACGTATTGCGATTTGACAGTTGAAGAATATTTGACATGTTCTGAACTGTGATGGATGCAATATGCAGAGTGAAATGATGCTCTATCCCTATGCACACAGAAATACATCTACACGTTGTTCTCAGAAATTCAGTTTACCTACCTGTTGCACGGGTCTAAGTCAGAAAATCCACTTCCTTTAGCATCTTTAAAAATAAGGTTTTACTATGTTTTCATCCAGGTCTTACCTTATGTGCAGATGAGAGTGCATCTCTGGCCGTGTAAATAAATAGGCAGGACTCAAAGGTGCACAGAGCGCAGGTGAAATAACAAAATTTCAACCTCTCCTGTGCCCAATACTTCCACTTTGTCACATCCGCTCACGTTGTCATCCTGATCAAATACGGCTACGAAGGGCAAAAGAAAAATAGGGCCGTCCATTGAATGGAGAGGGTGACATGAAGTGATTTTCAGGGCAGCGTGGTGATTTACAGAGGCAATGGCCATCCAAAACTGGTAATTGGAAGGCTAGTACAGGCAGTGTGGATCAGGGCTGCTCTCACTGGCAACTGGAATGAACAGATGCGACACCCCTATTTCTGCTAAATAAGATGAACACTGCAGTGATACATCAACCAGATTCTACCTGTCTACCTGCCCATCCCATTGGGCTCCTCTAACACAGGTAGAGAAGATGGGTGCATTTTGGCCAAACAGAAATGAGGCCTCTCAATCTCTCTAAAACCAATTCCAGACATCATGCTTAAACTTAAATACATTAAGCTTTTATTAAACTTCATTTTAAGGTGTCCTTGTTACACATTGCATGTACTTGCTATTCTAATAACAATTAATTATGCATAATTATAAGCAAGTAGCATGAAGACAAATCCTAATCCTAACCCCAACCATGTAGTAAGTACATGCATTTACTTAATACTACTCAGTAGTTACTGTAAATGTACAAGTACACTTTGAAGTGTAACCCATTTTTCATATTTGATATCACTACAACGTAAAACATGCATGTACACAATACGTGCATTGTATCAAATGATTAATTTAGAAGTTAGTACATAGTTAAAGACATTTACAAGTGGAGTCCAGAGTATCATTGTTTATTATTTTATTAAACAAAAGGTTATGGGGTCTTTTTAAAAAAAAAATTATTTAGTGAAACAAACAGCAATCTTATTTTAGCTCTGAGCTATCTGTTGAATGGGTTTCTCTTGCTCAACTGGTAGAGCATAGCGCTAGAAATGTCAAGGTCATGTCTTCAATGTGAGAGAACATACACACTGATAGAAAAAATCAAAATAAATAAACAATAATGATAAGTACCTTGACTTCAATTTAAGGGGCTTTGGATAAAAGCATCTGCCAATAAATGTAAATGTTTGTAAAATAATAGGCTTGTGAGCAAGATGAAGTCAGTTGCCCTTTGTATGCAAATGAGCAATTGCTTCGGTTTCTTTGTACGCTTCACTAAGACCCAGATAACTATCTGCACGTGCCCGCAGGTGCCATTTTTGAGGAGAACGCAGCACGGGATGATGAGGTGTTTCAGTTGGCGATCTCTGACCTCAGCCTCAACGATGACATTTTGCAGAGCGAGAAAATCACCCACTCCATAAAATATATCGAACCCAACAACCCCTTTCAGGCAGTCCAGGAAGGTGAGTGAATCATCGTGTTATGTCTCTAGACTCTCCAACAGCATCATTCCCTGACGTCTGTGTGTACATGCTAAAATATTTACATGCAAGTTGTTGTCTGGGGGTTGAATAACCCTCCGACAAGACATCACCGAGTCGAAATGACACACATCGCCAGGGTTTCTGCTTTTGTTCAGAGCGTGCTTACGGCAAGCCAAGATGTCTTGACAATGTACGTGTGTCTGTTTAATGCCAGCATGAAAGGTGACGTTTGGTTTCAAAGACTTCCACCTGAAGCTTCCCCACAGTCTAGTGTCTTCTGTGAAAGAAGAGCTAGGTGGAGGTATTGAGTCAAGCTGGACTCGATAACAATTTTCCACATAATTGCAGTTGAGGATGAGTGCTCTGAAGTCTGAGCTTTCCGAAAAATCATTTTGAAAGGCCAGGAAAAAGAGAATGTCTTCTTCTGAATGGGCTAATGGCAGTTAATGATGCCGGGATTGACGATGAAGACGATGGTGATGATGATGGCAATGATTATTTCCGTTAGAAAATATCCTCCATCACAATATCGTGCGATCTGAGAAAATATATCCCTGGGATCAATCTAAGTGAGCTATTGACACGTATATAGTGCTAAGGTTTTATTCATAATTCGTCTTCCTCTGCTATTATGTGAACCTATTATTTGAACTTTTATCAACTAGAATGCAATCATAGTACTCACTGTTTCTTTGCTTTCAGTGTAATAGGTGTCTTTCAGGTTGGTTCGGTGAGGTGTTTTATTTCCCACATGTCTCCATGTCAACTTGAGGAATAACACGAGCATGCTTGGAGAACATCCTTATTCTGACATATTGCTTGTGGCACAGAGGAACTTAACTCTTTTTAATATAGCTGGCGTTAACATCTAGAAGAAACTGTCTCATTGTACATTGATTTGTTTCGCGCACCAGTGATAAACGTTCATAGTGCCTCACTGGTGCTTGAAATGTTCAGGGAATGTTCAGCTTTATTTCTTCGGAGTGGCCTCTCAAATGTTTCTTTTTTTTTTGCTTCTGGACCTCTGTTTTTGTGATCATCTGGCAGTATCCGGATATGTGTGATCTTCTGCATGAATGTGTTGTCATGGTGGTGTGGTTGAAATGCAGGGCAGTAAGTACCTAAGCACAGTAATGCTGTGCTCTCTTGACTGAATGCCCTGTTGATTTTGGCTCTGTGAATAGATTTCAGGCCATTCAAGACAGCCAATGGAGTTCTTTTTAGTGGTCACAGTTGCCATCTCAAAATGATAACAGTAGCCCACATTGTGTTCTGGGATGTGCTGGGGGAAAGCATTGGGGCTCATTGTATTAAGCAGCAGAGCGACTTTTTCATTCTGTGGTGTTAAAGCGTGACTATTACTAAATCTGTCAAGCATGTGTTTGGGTCGCCGAACTAACAGAAAGAAAAATCACCACTTTGCATATATGTAACATATACATTTTCTTTTTATGTGACCCTGGACCACAAAAACAGCCATAGGTAGCATAGCTATATTTGTAGCAATAGCCAAAAATACATTATATGGGTCGAAATAATCGATTTCTTTTATGCCAAAAATCATTAGGATATTAAGTAAAGATCGTTTTTAATTTCCAACTATATATATATTAAAACTTTTATATTTGTTTATAATAACTATATATATAACTTTAGCTCAATATTTGGATTTGTTTGCCCATTCAGATTTTCTAACAATCCATCAAACATCAATGAAAAAAGCTTATTATTTAGCTTTTAGATGATGTATAAATCTGAATTTTGAAAAATATTTATTTTGTTTTTTTTGGTCCAGGGTCACATATGCAGTACTGTAAAGAAATGAAAGCTTTTATTTAGCAAGGACATATTAAATTGATCAAAAGTGTGTTGCAAAAGGTTTCGTAATGCTATGTAAGTAGTTCAAATACATTTCTATTCATCGGTAGTATGCAGTCTCCACACAGACATATTTAAGGGATAGTTCATCCAAAATTATTCAAAGTTATACTCATTCTTACAACTCCTACACAACCATTCGTATTAAATAGTGATTTTCAGTGGACTCTCAAAAATGACTGTAATTCATATAAATCAGCTTAGAGGCAATACAACACATACTGTATTACCATGACAACTACAGTAACACACATATTAACACATATTACCATTCCTGTTGCATTTGGAAAGAAATATTATTGTAACATTGTTTCTGAGACCCTTAGTTTTCTAACTAGAGAAAGTAACATTGAATTTTCACTCCTCATGATTTTGCTTTATGTGGCTCAATACAGAATGATGTGATGTAGTCAAATAACCTATTAGAGAATCATCTGCTGGTGAGATTCACATCAGTGATACAGGAAATCCTTGTAAATTGTTCATTACATTGCTGCCTATTGCCTGATTCTGTTGCCTGACCCTTTTTTAATTTTTATTACTTGATGCGTGTGTCTTTATAATTGACAAATGTGTTATACTTTCATGCTGTATCCTCAGGCTCTTATTTCATACTCAACACCAAGTGTAAAGCTTGGTACTGCTGAAACAAATGGAGACGGTGTAATGAAACCCACTAGAATGTTGAATGGTGTCGAGATGTCAGTAAAGTTTGGGAGTTTTACCTAAACTGCTTGTTCTACCCCCAGAGCAGGACCTTTTATTCATTATAGCATAGATGCTGTTTTCATGATCTTTCTTTTTTTGTTAGTTAATTGTGTAATAGCACTTAATTATTGGAAAAGCAATAGCGTGGATTTATCTTCTTTATATTTTCTGATTTGTGCCACAACTGCTTCTGGTCAAGTACTTAAAGCAATACTTCAACCAAAAATTAAAAATGTACTGAAAAGATTCTCATCCTAAGGCCATACGAGATGAAGATGAGTTTGTTTCTTCATCTGAACAAAAATTGAGAAATTTAGCACCACTTGCTTAATAATGGATCTTCTGCAATGAATGGGTGCCGTCGGAATGAGAATCCAAACAGCTGATTAAGGTACAAATCTAGTCCATCAAATAACATCTTATAAAGCAAACACAAATCTATCATTAAGATGATTTAAAATTTAAAGCATTGCTTAATGGTTTAAATGGATGTTTCCCCACCTGTTAGTCGCTTTGGATAAAAGCGTCTGCTAAATGAATAAATATAAATGTAAATGCTTAAAAATGTTCTAAAAAATTTTGCCAGTGGATTTAGTGGATTTGGAATAGTGGATGAAATTTTTCTGAAAGAAGTGGATAAGCCTTTTTCTTTCACAAGACTTATCGATGAGTTGTGTTTGATGACGGCACCCATTATCTGCAGAAGATCCATTGGTGAGCAAATGCTGCAATGCAACATTTTTCTAAATTTGTTCTGATGGAGAAACACACCTGGCTTGACAAACTTTCATTTTTTGGTATTTTAATGCAATTCTTTCACACAGTCTATTGCTTTCATTGAGTGACTTACAGGCAATTCAGTTGAAATAAATCATGCATTGTGTTTATGCTGTAATCAAATGGACTGGCCCGGTGAAAGAAAGTCGCATGGAAAGAAGTAAAGGTCTTAAATCATTCAAAAATTGTAATATTCTCTCTTTCTACCACTGTTGTTCCCACCAGCCTTAAACTCTAAGGCAAATCCTTAACACAAACGAAAAAGAAAAACAGCCAACATCAACTGGTTTAAGCTGTTGGCAACCATGTTTCTAGCTTGAAGTTCAGAGTTGCTATGGTTTTTAAGAAAATCACGCCTACATTTAAGTGCAGCTGCCACTTACTGCACATTTTTTATGTCATATGATTATCAGAAGGACAGTTTATTGCTTCTCAAGCTAGGACTTTGCTGTCTATTTAACTGCTCCAAATGATATACGTTCAATTTGGGTTTCTGAGTAGTGATTTTCATCCTTGAATACGAGCTCTCCTATAGCATACTGTAAAGCTAGTTGTCTCAAATATGATGCTCAAAAAAAAAAACCACTGCTATTGACTTAACGTGTAAATAACACAAAGTTTTTGTGAATTATTAATTCATGATATCATCTTCTGCAATATCTGTGAAACATCTTACGGGTGTTCTGATCAATTGCTGAACACCAATTGTGGTTGATAGCTCATAACAGCAGGGGTTGATATCATGTGTCTAGCCATGGATGCTCATACTTAACAGAGAGAGGACAAAGTCCTCCAAATATTCATGTTGGCACCCCTGCTGCACTTGCTCATGCTTCTGAGATGACTTGCACAGCCCCGGTGGAGCTGTAATGGAGTTATTTGGATGCCACTGAGAAAGACGAGTCCTTGGACCTTTCCCTCCATTAGGAGATGCTAATGTTAGAGGTTTGAGAAATGACCCAGGCATATATTTTTGGCCTGTACTGCTCACTTTTAAACCATTCGGTGTGCAGACATCGGCATGAGTGTGTGGGATGCATACAAATGAAGGAGAAGTGTGTGTTCATACACGCACATCAACAGCCCACACACTCTTGAGACACACTAACATATGGACCCTTATTCTGGGCTGTGTGGGCCGAGCATCAATCCTCCACTGACGATAGAGAGAATGACACTGGATGGCTGTTGGTCTGTTTTAGCGAGGTTCCCTGATTTTGTGATTCGCTCTTGAACTAAATTGCCCAGTATGGGACCTTAAATGCACTTTCAACACAAATAAATGAGGTTAATTACCTTGTTACCAAGGCTAGCCATTTGATTGCCAAATTACACAGTGTTCCTGTAAAAACAACATATTTGTCCACCCTGAGTAGCACCCTGCATATTTCTTTGAGTAGAATGTTTTCATGTATTCATGCAAAAAATATAATTTGAATTTGTCTGTCATTTGCAGATATTGCCTTCATTACTTGGCTCAGTTCTGTGTTTGAAAGCTGGCTGATTAAGACATTTCTAATCGCTGTCAGAAGCTCTCCACATGGATCACTCACAATTACTGTGATTTTGCCAAGTAGGACACGTTCCTGGATCAACATCTTTATCATCCTTAAACAGCTTTCCTAGAGAGCAACAAAGATGTTTAAATTACGTTAGGTGTTATGTGTGTGCGTGTGTAAATATGTATTAGGGCTAGGCTAAGTTAACATGTTATTATTGTGTTAATGCATTAATTAATTAAAGCTGACAATTATTTTATTGTGCATTAACAGTGTTTTCTACAATTATTGCTATTACTTAGAAAATCTGTTGCTCACTGACTCTGAATTTCTTTAAAGCGTTTGCAAATAAAGTGATATTTACTTTTAAATAAAAATAAATTCTCACTAAACTACTTCTGAATACATTATTGATTTTTGTGCATAACAATGTGATTAATATTGATTAATCACAGACAATCATGCGATTAATCGCGAATAAAAATTGTAATCAGAGCCCAGCTCTAGTATTTATATATGTATGTGGTGCATATAGCATACATGTTATATACCCAGATACCCACTACAATAAGGATGGTTCGGAAAATTATATATTATTACATAATATTCTTGTTAATATAATATAAATTTTTATTTAAGAACAGAACAATACAGGAACATTGAAATTAAAATAGGCTCAATGAATTAAAATACAGTAAAACAGTTTTTTTATGATTGGAATATTCCTACCAAAATGAACAAAAGGTTTTGATTCAGGAACACATCCTTTTCTTTCAAAATCACTGTGATTTTAAAATGAACCAAAACCACTTCACAACCCAAGAATGATTTTTTTTGAGTATCAGCAATGCCTCTGGATGTACCTTCAGCTATAATAAAAAATATCCTGATGCATCCTTTCTGTCAAAACCATGGTGACCTCTGATGAACCAAATCTGCTGCGGGGCCCAAGTGTGTTTTCTTTTTTTTATTCTGAGCATCATAAGAAATGCCTGCTGTTTTACCTGTACTTACATCATTAAACCGTGATAGATATCATTTTAAATAAATGCTACAAACATTAAGACAATCAATGGTACAGTATAAAATTGTATGTAGCATCCAGCAATAATAATGTATATAGCATCTGCATTCCTCTAGCGCAAACAGCAGAACATATAGCGATAGCAACACCAAGGTCATGGGTTTGATTCCAAAGGAATGGTTTAACTGAAAAAAAAAAATTATATGCGTTGGATAAAAGAGTATGCCAAATGCATAAATGTAAATTGTATCCAAAGCCTGAGCTTAGTATTGCTCTCTTCATGTGTTCTCTCTGAAGATCAAACGCAGCAGAGATGCACAGGATCACGGCATCAGGAGATTCTCTCTCCCCTGGGCAATCGAACTGTGTCCCTACGCCATTACAGTCAGTACTGGCTGACACTTCATCTAAAAGATGTCCATTGCATGGGAGAGGAAACAATGCGGGGGAATTAATCAGGCTGCGAAGCATTCACTGATCCATCTACGACAGCTAGAGTTTAAACAGCCAGAAGCACCACTGAGGAAGGGATAAACATCTGAAAGTGCAAGCCTAGGCCTATCTGAAGAGAGATATACTGCTGTGGCTGTGCAACGGTTCTTCATCCATTAGCCCAGCCGGCGCGTTGAAGCCGAGTTGCAGAGATAATTAATTTGCAAACTTTTCCCGGTTTCCATTGCAGTGCATCTAATCTGTGTGCAGTACAGCTTTATAATGGAGAGACAGCACATCAGGCGTGGTACCTGATAAAACACTACTGTGAGAAAAGGCTGATGGCTCTTTAGGAGTCACAGTTTTGAGAACTTGATATGTGGACAAATATTTGAGACTTAACTTGGACTTTATCGCCGTTTCTTGCGAATTGACTCAGACTCACCCTGTTGACCCTAGAAAAATCGCTTTTTTCGGAGAGTAAGCTTCACCTTTTCTTCGTTTAAAAAGATCCAGTGTGTAGTGATTTGTGGAGAGAGCTTCAAATGTGTTTGGATAAAAAATCCGATTAGGCTGTGATGTCACTGAATGCAACTCTTTGGCATCTGACTGTGCGAAGATAAGAACATTATTCATGTCTGGACCTGTTTGAAAGCAAACCACTGTAGCTGATTTAGAGACTTTGATCACTAGATCAAGACTCTGTTCAGGCACCTAGTGTATAATACTTCTAAAAAAGAAACAACCAGTGAAGTTTAGGATGGCATGCTGTCTGGCTTCAACAATGGCTGCTTTTCTATATTTAGTTTGTTGCCAAAAATGTTCTTTTTTAAGTAGAAGTTTCACACAAACTAATAAGTTGTTAGAGGCCAGTAACAGTTATAGATCAATTCACCAGTTCGCACTTCTTCATAATGCAAATAAAATAGCGTGTTCGGCTTGCTGTCCAGGGAAGCGAGCCGGGAGCACGGTGGACTCCGAGCCCTAACTCTTGCAAGGGCAGAGCTCGCCGCGTGGCTCGAACCCCGCGTACCCAACACCGAGGAAGGTGCGGATCGATGGCTGAGAAAGGGAGGCGGAGGGATGCTTAAACGAGATGCGGATGGGGGAAATTGGGCTTATTTAAGGCGGAGATGCTTAGCTCTGATTGGGTGAAATGGGAATAAGCTGATTGAGGAAATGCGGAGCCAGCCGTAGCTAATTATTCGAACACGCTTCTCTCGAAATCAACATCAATTGTTTTCTCACGGTATTGCATGGATCTTGTATTTATATTATTTGCTTATTTATAGAATTTGGGTTAGGTATGTGTTAATAGCTGGATTCTTGGTGAAAAAATACTTTACGCATAATAATTATAAGAGATCCACCAATCAGGGAAGCAGTTTTTTTTTTATCAATTACTGAAAAATAGTTGTTGTTTCCACATATTCCTATTTTTGATTCAAATACATTGTTTGCACTGCTGTCTACATTTAATAGTTTATTCCCATTAAATATATTAGTGTTCATTCTATTTTGTTTTGTTCCTTATCTTTTCAGGAATCTTAGCTCCAGAAATTTAAAAGTTAGTTTTTAAGTCAGATTACCTGCCCAAAAGAGTCGCATGATGTATAAACTTGAATAAAAAGGAAAACATTAAACTGCATTAGATTTTCAACAAATAAATAAATTATTAAAAAAGCACTTGACAGGAAAAGTCTTGATCTATAATCCAACCATGCTTGTACCATGAATCTAACTTGATGTAAGTCATCTAAACATCCTTGTGCACGTCTTCTATGTCTTCTTAGGAGTGCACTTAAAAGACCAGAGGGAAAGGAATCTCAGGCCCTTTTCGGAGGGTGTGTCAGGGAAAATGGTCTCAGAGGGAGCATGGCTTTTATTGAGAGCCTCTTTTTGATGTATGATTCCATTCCGGACTAAACACACTTAAAAGTCAGGGGGATGCAAGATCACTCCTGTGGGATGCCCTGTTCTCTAAGCAGTATAAGAATAATAATAAGAAATTCTGAGTATTTTGGAAGACAGCTTTTGTAACTAAGAAAATATTGCTTAATATATTAGGTGCTGACCGTACAATTTGGCATAAAGGTTATTCATATTTTGTGACATTTAATTCAAGATAACGTTAACACCAGAGCTTCATTAGTACTGATTTCTGCCAACACTTGCTCTACTGGTATCAGGTTAAGGGAAAAAGAATCCATCCATTTTCACAAAAAAAGAAAACCCACGTTTCTTCAATCTCCCCACAGTGGTGAAACCATGTCATATAAAATCTTTAAAAATAGACAAGAACTCTACATAACCTATGGATCAGCCAATTTCCACAATATCTCATTTTAGCTGACTCTGACTAGCATAGAAAATTCATTCACTGTACTTTTCAGTTTTACTTTTTACTACTGTACTTCCGGTTCATTTACGTTCGCATGTAAATAATTTCAACACGGTTTTACTTCCAAGTCATCACATATTAAAGCATATTAAAGCTAGCTAATTAATGTTAACAAATAACCTTATTGTATAAACTATTAAATGTAATGTAGCGTGTATTTGTCAGTCATACATAAATCAAGAATGACACTTACATTTTAATAATGTCCATGAATTCAATGTACTTTAAAATACCCAGTAACAAGATGTATGCATTGATCAGTAATAAATTAAGTTTGACTTGGGCACTGCAATCTCTCATTGAAGTGTGCAAGCCACATATAATCCATGCATGCTTTTTAACTGATTTTGTTTTCAAACAGATTATTGGGGATTTTATATATGTCTCAGTGTTTAGTACAGTATGGTTCCACCATGTCGTCAATATAGAACAGCTACAATTCTAATCTTAGCATCCAAACACGTACCACCACATTTAGCGGTGAAGGAGACGAGCTCCGTCAAATAAGTGAAAGTGACAGCAAACACAAAAACAGTATAAATAAAATCAGCAAACAGTTCAACAATCATTATCATAGCATAATTTATTCATGCCGCAGTGCACTGCTGGGAACTTCAGTACCACGTCTATTAATACGGTTTGTGGATATCATCGTATTATTATCCACAAATTGCACACCTTGCTTAAATATCCTCACACTTGACAGGAAGAAAATAATGAAAAAGCACACTTAATGACTGTTTGAGACTTTGTCATGCTTGCTGTTTAATGTTTGCATGGCAGAAATTGAGTCTGTCAAGTCATAAGGCTTGTCTTATGAATAATATGGGGAAGGAAAGAAAACCTGACAGCATACTGAAAAGATAAAGCTTGAATGTACTGTAAGTCACTTTGGATAAAAAAACACACGTATGTCAAGATGTAATTCATTTCTTTAAATCTATTACACTGCACAATATTTGTAGCAATAAAAAACTTTGTTTCCTTCCATTTAACTTGTCACAGGAAAGTAAGTTATTTTAATTAGATGTTCTTCACAAATAAGCTAATTCTTAGTAATCTAAAATGAGCGATAAACGCACTGTTGGTTGTTTCTCATAATGTAATAAAATTTTAGATTAATTACACTTATTGCTGTATGCTGTATTTTTACAGTGCAATTGTTTGTAGTGCATTCTCTTTTTTGGAAAAGAAAGATATGTTTCAGTGGTTTTATGTCCAAACTGAAAGGAGTAAAACCATGTTGCACTTTGTCTTAGCCTTCATGTTAAGACAGTGTCTTAAGAGTACCAACTGGCAAAAAAGTTTAATTTTTTTTGTATTTACCTTAGACTAATTTTATATAAAGCTGTGACCAGTCTTAAAGAAAAATTTAGCTGACTAACTTTTAAGACTAGTCCCCTGGACTTAAGCTGGAGTCAGACCTCTTTTTGTTGTTGTGAAATTGTCTACATTACGTTCACACTGGTGTTTTAAGAAGAATGAATGAACACATATTTTACAATAAGTATATTAGTTAACACTTAATAATAAGTAACACTTATTAACTATAAACTACAACCTTTTTAATCAATACATGTTCAATTTGCTGCTTAATAATAGTTAGTAAGGTAGTTGTTAAGTTATTGTAGGTATTGTGTAGGATTAAGGATGTATGGTCATGTAAAGTAAGGCAATAATATGTGCTTAATTAGCACTAATAAATAGCTAGTAATCTAGTAATATTGTGACGAAGTACCAGGTGGAGTGGGGTCCATTTGCAGCTTTATTTAAAGTAAGTCATACAGGCAGGGTTGTAATACCAGCAATCAGAATAATGGAAACAAACAGGATCAGAGTGAGACGAGATGGCAGGGTCAGGGCAGGCAGAGAACATTTAAAAATTAGATAAATAGTTCAAGGTCAAAAACACAAAGCAAGTTAAAAAATGCTCAGAAATGGTCACCATGGCAAATCAAGACTTCACAATGGCTAAAGAGCAGAGTCCAGTTTATAAAGAGGAGATAATGAGCAGTGGTAGTGGCCAAGCACCAGGTGCATGTGATCAGACCCAGGTAAATAGCTTGATGAATTTGAGTCTGAATAGGTCAATTAAAACTCCGGTGAAGGTTTCCCTTGGTGGGGCGCAGGGGGTAGCCCAGGAGCCTCCATTGTAACAAATATGCATGCCAAGCAAGTATTAGGTGTAACTGCAAAATAAAGTATTACTATATTTTATTTTTCTTCACAGGTGGATAATTGCAATACTTTTGCTTTTTTTATAAAAAAAATTTTATTCGCTTGTGTGCATTAAAAACTCAACCTTTTATTTTGAGGGAAAATTGTATTTTCTGTTAAGAAATTTGAATATTTAGGATGTTACGCAAAGCTGGTGCATATTCACAAACGCATGATAAACTGCATGATGTGCAAGATGTGAGAAGCTAAAAATTTCAGACCATGAGCTGATCGTTTGAGCAAAGTTGCACTTTGAAACACATAATATAAACCAATTTTTTGATCGCTTTTTGCGATTTGATAAGGACACTTAGGCATATCTCGCTTTCAATTTTAGTTCGCTTGACAGATGCTTTGCCAAAGCAGTAGAGCAAAGCACAATGTTAGAGACCTTTTAAGCTAACATAAGAAGTAACAGGCTGCCACAGTTTAGGTAATTAATGAGAAACACTGCAGGTTTTATACCACTGGGGCCCATTTCCATAGTCTGAGCTAGGGCCCCACAAATCCAGGCAGCTCAAAACAGCAGCGTTTTGATAGTCACAGTGTTTACATTTATCAGGAAGTCAACTTACTTAAGATTTACTTATCCCTGCAGGACAAAAGTAGTGTTTGAAACATAACGCACATCAAACAAATGGCATTTTTCTTGTGGAAGATGACTCTGCAAATGCACATCAATAGGCATCATAATTTATTTATTACACTGAAAGGTCAACATGATGTTGAGTACATTCTCAAGTGAAATGCTTTACACAATATGTCAATAGGTGTGATTTTCTTTATATTTTTATAAGTATGCTTCATCCTGAATTTCTAATAGCACTGTTGTACAGCTGCAGTGACAGTTTTACTTAACCTGTTGTTTTGAGAATGATTTCTAGTGTTTGGTTTATGCATGTTTGTTCACTAATTTCTTTTGGATTCAAGTAATCCTCTTTAATGTGCACATTCAAGAAAAGTAAAAAATGGGATACCAATACCATTTTGAAACAAACGCGACATATTTGTGTGGGACATTGTGCAGCTGATAAGATTTGCAGACATCTTGATTTAAGTCAGACCATTTTGGAAGGAACAGCAACATCTTGACAAATGTTCCTACCATCTGTGATCTGAGGAAACGTCTCAGGTTATGTATATAACCCTGTTCCTTGAAGGAACGAGACGCTGCGTCGACGAGACGCTATGGGAACG
>JAUCMT010034009.1:0-17735 GCA_032357475.1 Enteromius thamalakanensis | reverse complement strand
TCTCCCGGGCTCGCTCCCCTGACAGCATGCCAAACCCGCAAACGTCATATTAATGAGGAAAGCGTGAACTCTTGAAAAAGATTTAGTTGCATGAAATAAAAAGACAAAGGTAATATTTCAATGATGTTCAAATCTACTTGTTAACAACTAACCTAATGCTATTTGTAACTCTAAAATTTGTAAATTAAATCTTCCCATGTTAATTGTGAGTTGTTAACTTGTTTACAGATTGTCTGTTATTAAATTGTTATCATTTTGTTATTACACTGAATTTCAATGTCTATGTATTTGTACTTTGCACAGTCTAAAAATCTAATTATCAGTTGACAGTGTTATGATGGATGACTTTCAGTGAGTTGTAAAGCCCATTTAAACCCATTAAACAGTTTCTCAACAAAGCAAAACAGAGAGAGAAAAGACTTGTTTAGACAAATTTATCATAAACAGGATCTTTTTCATCTTTAAAATTCTATACTGCTTGCAAGAAACTCCATTCCCCAGATATAGATAGATGGAAATAAATGCTGTAATTAGGGTGGAAAGTCTTAACTGCTATCGATTGGGGATTTAAATATTGCTCAGATGCAGAACAACCATGGGAACTACAAAGCTGAGAAACTCCTCCTGGTACTTAATGATGCATGAATCAATGATACCGCCGAAACTACAGAGGGCGCCCTGGTTGGCAAGCTGCTCATAAACCATGACCGAAGGGGAAAATCACAGGTGATAAAGGACAAGATGTGCTGTTTGTTCCAGCTGTATAATTTGATGTATATGGTTCATTTAAAATGATTGCCTTGACACAATACAGCTCTCTTGTTTAAATGCATCATCTGTGTCAATGGTATTGTTTGCTGCAAAGCTAGACCACAGGTCTCCTAAAAAAAAACATGGTCGAGCGCCTGCAAACAGAATCAGTGGAGGCATAGGCAATAGCAGAGATGTAAACAAAGCAATGGTCAAGTACCAGTAATCAGGGTCCTTAGGGAGAGACAGAGAGAATATCCAGGAACAGCAATGAGTAAATCCAAACGATAATACAAACTGAAAACAGGAACACGAATGAAAAACAAAGACCGGGTGACGATATGTATATAAACAATGAACCGTGAAGACACGCAAATACATCCAGGGATTTATACACAACAAACTAGGTCAATGGGTGGGGCCAACAAAGAAACACCATGACAAATGACGAGATGGGTGGAGACATGAGAGTCCATGACGGAAAACAGACAAAAACACACACACAGTTCGCTGAGCGCTGGAGTGTCATCCAGTGTCCTGAGCTGGCCCATCCAGCTGATCATGACACTGCTACTGAGGCGTTGCTTTAGCAAACCCGCATGAGGACTTCAACTTTATACAAGCCAATTGATTTTTGCCCTAAATCAACTGCAATTCACATGAACTTTAAGATTTACCTGTACATTTTTGAAGAACTGATATAGGCATACATTAGCAATGCCACAGCAACACATCCTGCAGTGAGGATAAGAGGACAGGGCTGCTTCACTAAACTCAATTTTCTAAGGCAGAGAGACACATCAGTAAATCACTCTGATGGATAGGCGCTTAGAGTGATTGTACATGAGCAATGCCAAATTGACCCCAAATACTTGATGTGGGTTTAATAAAGAAAAATGAATATAGAATCCATAATGGGACAACTCTTTGTTGAAACAATGGTTGTCAACCGAGAGGTATGGACCACAACAATCTCTTGTTTTTTTTTTTCTCTCGTAAGGAAGGCTGCCTGAAGAAAAACTCACTCTGTCCAATTATTCCACATCAACTGAATGCAATATACCGGCGATGTCTTCTGGCAGTTGCTCCCTCAATGTTGTATTTTTACGAAACTTCCCACCACGTGACCTCCTTCTGCAAACATCATTTTAGAAATTCTCAGATTCTTGTTTACCAGATTTAT
Organism: Enteromius thamalakanensis; assembly: GCA_032357475.1. Lineage (NCBI taxonomy): Eukaryota > Metazoa > Chordata > Actinopteri > Cypriniformes > Cyprinidae > Enteromius > Enteromius thamalakanensis. The sequence continues at coordinate 15,802 of JAUCMT010034009.1, read as the reverse complement.
GCACCACTTTAAACTTCCAGAGGCCACTGCTGTTTGCCAATTTCAGCTCCAACTGACAATTTTCCACTTTCTCTTCTCACCTTTGTATGTTAACATAAACACAGTGTCCTAAGATGATAGTGCAGCTCTGCTAAAAAACAAAAAAAATAGCAAAATATTTAGATTTTATGAAAAAACGTGTTCAAGTCAGTTTAGGTCTCTATGATATTCTGGTCTCTAGAGATGGCTTAAAGTGGGTGAAATAAAATGACTTGAAAATAAATTAATAAATAAATAAATTACAAAAGTGATCAAAATGCGCCCCTCTCTTCAAAAAGATGTGTTATACTAAGTTATGCTAGTTTGTCCTTTTCCTGAAAGCGTAATCTGTAAATTCCTGACATCTGTTTTAAGAATGCACAACAGATTGGATCATATTGACCTAAGAAGGTCAAGTGTTATTGAGAGGTAGTTCCCAGGTCACCATTAAACAGCCTTGCCGATTTCCACCATCCACCCATCTTCACTCACACAAAATCAATCAAAACTATTCCAGCTGGCAAAGAGCAGAAAATGTAGCACACTTCATATAATGACACATAAAATAACAATAGAAGTCTTTTTACCTATTTTTTACAAGAAAAATAGCATACTGTATTCAGAAGACAAAAACTTTCAAAGCCAATGACGGTATGAAAAGGGGGAACATATGTATTGAAGTGAAAATATAGACTAGGTCCACGCAAGATGGAGTGCTTTGGCAATGCATGTTCACAAATGGATACTAATACACTAGAAAATGGCATGATTGCTGGAACCCTGCAGGCGATAAAAAGGTGGACATCTACATTTGTGTTGAAATGAAAGGCCACAACCATCAATCACCAAACAGTACGATGGTGGAGATAGATGCTGTCAGACGCAAGATTTTAATAGAGAGGAAATTAATGCATGTGACATGCTTTTAAGCATGGCCCTCTGATGGCACTCAGGATTCAAAATCAATGTTAAAGTGTGTTCTAAATGCATTGAAGTCTGTTCCACTCTCCATTCATGACAACATTCTTTTCATCATTTCACATTCTGGATGTATTTGTCTGGTTGCAATGCCTGAACAAAAACATCACATTGACATCCCAGATATTTTCAAATGGGTATGCGACAAACATTTGTACCGTTCTAAAACGATTTGTGGAAAATACACTACAGATTAATTTGGAACACAGTGTATAATCTGTTTAAAAGTGTGAACTGCAACAATTCCTTTCAGTCTGACATTTTCAGTTCCAATCTGGGCAAAACAGATGGATATGACTTCAGTTTAGAACTGTATGCCATTTTTCATAATTTAATCAAAGCTTGAATCAAATATGTTATATATTTATATTTCAATCCAAGCACAAACTTCTATAATTTGTAACATATGTATATGTATGTAGCCCTTTGGCTTAATAAAGATTTGATACTTGAAGTACTTTTTTTTAAATTTAAATTATATCAAATTACATGATTTTCTAAATCTGAGTTTGTGATGAATATGTCAGGGTAGGGTGTTTTATATATGCGATCAGATTAGACTGTTTAGACCAGAGGGCAGCATTTAAAAGGTCACTGTGCATAACCTCACTAAAAAAATTGGATTTGAGTAAAAAATTGAAATCTGGCTCTCTGGCTCGCGGCATGAATGTAGCCAAATAAATTCAAATATCAAATACACCAGTTTCCAAATCTATGGTAATACTGACGTCGACCAGGCAAAATGGCCTTTATCAAAGTCTTTTTTTATAATAACCTGCATTCAGGAAAAGAAAGAAAGAAATGTAATTATGTTTTTCGCAGGTGCCTCGTGGGTATAAGAGTGGCACGGATGATGTGAGAGTACAAGCGAAGGAGTGACAGGGAAAAAGAAAAGGATATAGAAGGATAGAGGAAAACAATTTCAAGCCGAGTATAATTGGAGATTTAAAAGACAGCCGTCGAGCTATGATAGGTGGATATAATGTGATTACAAGCATGCTCCCTATGGCCTGCTCAGGTTTAATCATATTGCAGGCCTGTACCGCGTGTGCTGGAGCTCCACAGCTCTCTGATGCTTGTTCACCCGCAAGCTGGATTCATCCTGTCACGTACTCTGGGTAAAGATATAGCCTATAACCTGCTGTCAGCCAGATCATGCTGAAATGCAGACACCCTCTGTTTCCATGCATGAGGAATGTACAGTATTTTGTAACAAAATCCCTTATTGATATTTACAAGTAAAGCACAAAAAACAGGTTAAATATTATTTTAAGACTGTAAGTGAAAGATTGACTATCAGTCATTACAAATGCATGTTTCAACCACAGAGTGCTGAAGTCTTTGAAAACATGGTTAGGGTTAGCATTTAGCGCTACAGGTAATTCAAGCGACAATAATCCATAATAAGCAGCACAGAGAAGAGTAAGTGTCTAATTTGATAATGTCAAAAATAAAATACTCTGATAAACAAACAAAGCTGTCCACATTAAAATGTATTACCTCAGGTCAGTGACCGGTAGTTGTGGCTAAATTGATGCAGACAATGCAAGCATTCTAACAAGCCTCCATATACAGTCCAGGAACAGGGTAAGCTCTAAAGTTTTTACTGTGTGTAAATAGCCCAAATAAGAAGCAAAACACTAACTTTATAAGGTTAGCTGAACAATATAAGACATTAACTATTTATACAGTACCAGTGAACAAATCATGAACTATTTACAGCCAACCCTGGACTGTTCCACTGTGCGCCACAGAGATATACTGTATAAAAACAGGGCAAATTTTCAAATCAGGAACTCAAGACTTGCAGTAACTCTTGTTTACATGGCAATTAAGAGGCTAACAAAATATTTGTTTTGCTTCTTGCATATCTTTCATGTTTTCAAATTGGAATGTCCAGTGAATGAGACTTGTGAACTTTTAACAAAACAAGCCCTTTTTAATCAATAATTTGCTCTGTTTGTTCCTGTTGCTAACACAATGCCAACGAAAAAAGGCTAATATGCTAAGTCCAGTCTGACCAGCTAAAGAAGTAATCAAACCCACTTTTAAAAAACCCTGCTAACCCATACTGGAAGCTTAAGCTGGTACCTGCAGTGAATTGTAAGTTTAGGTACTTAAAAAAATTAAAATATATATATATATTTAAATATATATATAGAAAGAGTCATGTTTTCCACTGCATCTATGTTGGATAATTCAATTTTCCAGATTGTTTAAAAAAAGAGCAAACAGTGACCAGCATTATCACTATATTTCAATTAATCTTAACACCACAATACTTCACTGGAAGCAGTATGTGATAATTTTGCTTCAAGGGTCAAAGGAGAAACATTGTAGAAGAATATCATCGAATTTTCATCAGATACAAGAAAAAAGACGCACTCTCATATCCTGCTGCCGCATGTCTAATCCTAATTTTAGCATACTGTAATTCCTCCACACAAGGTTTCCTTTCTTACACATGCACAACAGGAAGGGCACAGCTGCCAGCCCATGGACACGAGACAATTAATCTCCTTCCCTTCATCCTCATCACACGCAAGCGAGTTGTGTTGGGGGGAAGGGTGGCTTCTGATATCCCCATTACTGAAACGGTAATTAGAAAAGAAATCATAGGGCTTTCTGCATATTATGATATGGCCAGCGACTGGCTTCTTCCTCTTTTCTTTAATGAGATCCGGAACAAAACATCTCTCCTCAGTCTTTCACAGACAACATAATTCAATTATTATAGCTAAGGGTAAAAAACATATTCTTTAATTATTGCGGCTAATATCTAAGTGTGTGGTATTGCCCTCTGACTCTGTGGTGTTATATGTGGTGTTTCCCTAGTGTTGATATGTCTGTTGTGTTACTGTATCCATGGTTTGCTTTGTCTGTGACATTTCACTATGTAGTTCATTCCTCAATATAACTGATGTTGATTCATTTTTTCCAAAACAGAGTAGCTGTAAAAGGAATAAACTCCAGCACAATATTATAAATGCTTTGAGAAGAGGCTCATAAATTTACATTCAAATTTGGTTGTTGTGTGAATAGTGCTTCAGCATAGTTAGTTAAACCTCTCGGTGCCAATCAGCGAAAAAGGGGATGTTCTCCTTTGTATTAAATGAGTCTATTGTGGGGACTGCATAATTTTGATGTCACACAAGCTCAGAGAAAAAAAAAAAATTACCCTTGTGTTAAAAGCATTCTTATGGAGCTTTCTTGCTAATAAAAATATACTGTACTTGTGCAGACATTTTAATGGCACAGATTCAGATTATAATTTTGATTTATCAGAGTACTTTTGAATAGTTGGAATACGAGAGAAAAAAAATATAGTTGACATCAGCACCATGAATCTCAGTAATAAGGCACTTAAAGCTCCACTAGTAGCATCCACAGTATATCAATACCAAAAGAGAAGACAAAGACGTTGCAGTCGTGTTAAGCAAAGGCAGTTATTTTATACTGTAGAAGTTATTATGTTTGCCTTTGATATGATATGCCTAATTAATGCAGCATACAGTAGGTTAAAATAATCAAACTACTACATCTGTAATCGGTATTTAAATACCAACACAACCTTTCAGTTCTTAAGAGCAGCTGTGCTTTCAGATCTCATTTAATATGTCTACTGTACATTTTTTTTCTTTGACATTTTATTTTCCACCTATGATTTATGCAGAAATGAATGAAAAGGCTAGAGTTGTATCTTAATGTGAAGATGTAGCTCATTTAATTACGTATGAAATGTAGAGAGGGCAAGTTTGGATGTATGGAATGTGATATCGAGATTCGACTGCCATGCAAATGATCCGTGGCCACGAAGAATTGATGAGCACCCTAGCAGGCCAACGGTGATTAACAGAGCTAAGAGCTATGGTAATGTACACAGACGTATCTTTATTGATGACTTAGCTTGCAGCAATGCATTATGTAAAGTGTCAAAGTCACAAGAGGCATTGCTCTGTGTAAGGACAAGCACAAACACACTCAAGCTTGAATGCATAAACACAAACTTAACTGAGCAAGTGTCCCAGATAATGAATTTTCACTGATACTGTCCAACTAGCACATGTCTTACCCTGTGGGAGCACTTAGCACTGAGCAAAACAGCCCTAAATACAACCCTACAACACAACAATGTGTAGCAAAACTGCAGCGCATACCAAAAACTCATTTAGAGAGGACATGTTCTTGTGATTTAAAATCCAATATATCAGAATGTCTGCTGTACTCATTACTGTATTTGTATTTACTACTGGTACAGTATATCAAAGAGAAGGTTTTTATACAGTACAATATAATGTAGGAATTAATTAGTATTTAGGTGAAATTCCATAACAATATGGCACATTTTATCATGAAGGAAGTTTTTGTTTGGATAATAATATATATGTGTGTGTACTGTGTGTATGTATGTAAAAAGACACACACATACAGCAAACATTTTGAAAATATTTACATGCATTTATTTTAGATTCAGTTCAGTTGTGAATAGCACATGGTTCTGATACCTGAGCTTATTTCTTCCAAATAAAATATGTGTTTGGGAAAAATATAGGAATGAATACAGTGCAAAAGACTATGGCACAATTTAATTCGAGAATCACTGGATTGAAAAATCACCCATTAGCTGAGGCTAACCTCACTGCGTATCCCCTGGTAGGCCATTAGGCCTGCATGAGGTCTTTAGCACAATTCTGCTTTTTTGGTCCTTCTAGCATCTGCATTAGGAAACAGAAATGGTAAATAGATATTTTGCATAAGTTATACGAAAGAAAACATTACAGATTTTTTTGTACTTTTTTGGTGCCTTATACCTCAAGACACTCTTGATGTATAAAGTTTCTCAGATGATTCTCTGCATTATTTTATCATCAATAAACACTTGGTCATGGAGATAAGTGAAGCCCTACTCCTTCTCTAATTAGTCGAAAAGCGCTCGCATGACCTTGAGCTGATTGGCTGGGATTAATAGGCTCTGCCTGTAAAGGACATCTCTGGTTCGTTTGTCTACATCAGGGAGGACTCAGAAATAGACTAGAACCTTGTTAATGCTAAGGAAGCACTATGTAATGTAATTAACCAATGGGATATGAACCTCAACAAAAAGCCATCCTTCTATTAATGTGCAATCTGAAGCAAAAACAGATGAGTTATAACTAACTGAGATCAGATGACTTATGAATCGTACTGTGCAGAAAAATCAAGCTTCTGTCCTTTGCCCACAGAACTATATCCACCCAGGAACACATTTCTAACCATTTGTCTCTCTATCTCTCTTTATCCTCTATTCTACCTGAAAACGGCAGTATGTTGAAGGTGACACTCGCACCGCATCACTTCCATTGGCACACCAGTTCTTTAATTAAATTGTTCCTTTTATTTTGTGATTAATAGCGCTTCTCCAGAATCTGCAGAGCTTTTGTTGAACACACAAGTGGCTTCAAAGAACTTAATATGAGCAGCAGTCCAAATTCTTCTCAGACAGAAACTACAGCAGTCAAGTAATATGTTTCTGAAATTACCATTTCTCATAACGGAGCTCTCAAGGCATATGTTGATGTAATTTCATTACCTTCAGAATATGAATGGCACATAAAGCAGTATAGTAATAAAGACATGTCAGGAGCAGAGATTCTCTTTTCGCCAAGTAGGTTAGGCCTATCAGTTTCACCCACTGTGATCTGGAAAGCTGCCCTTCACGCATTGACATGCTTTACTTCCTTCCCTATATAGAGCACACACTGCTGATCAAGTCTCTTCAAAGAGCAGACGGGACCTTAATGTTTATGTTAGAAGGGCAGAACATTCTGATAATATTAAATGGTGGAGAGGTGACCTGGTGTTCAGAACCAATGAGATGGTTTTGGGGTAGTTCTCATGCACCACGTTGGACTAGATGCAGTGCTATGGGGTCTTTTTAGTTTAATTTTCTATAAAACGTCCTTTTTTAACAAATTTTGTTATTCTAGTTTTGTTTTAGTCCTAAATTTGGGAAATTCTAAGTCTATTATAGAAAGTAGAGATAGATCAGTCATAAAAAAATGACCAAAATACATTTTATCACTCAACATGACTGCTGCCACCAAGCCAGTCATTTTTCTTATAGATGCATCTACATTTGATATTATTCAACTGGTAATGTATAGAACAGGAGAACTGTAACTATATTGTACTGTTTTTTTTTTGTTTTGTTTTTAAGCATAATTAAACTTTTACTTCATGTTGATTTTTGTTTCTGAAAGATGTCTATTAAGTGCAGTGGCATGGAATGCTATCTGTAAATGTTTTACAGAAATGGCAAAAGCAATGCAATTATACTCATTCCCAGAGAATACAACAGAAGGAAGACAAAATGTGTCAGAACAGAGTGAAATGGAGCATGTTAAAGATTATACAATTGCAGAGAACCTCTCAAAACAAAATAAAGTGTCTGCCTTTCATGTAAGCACTTTTAAGAGACTTCGAAGAAGTGCTTTACTTTAGAGTTGTTCCTCTCTTTCTCTTTCTCTCCTTCTCTCTCTCTGCGTTTATCTTCTACTGCAAAAGCGTTCCAATAAATGCCTCCGGTAAAAATCCAGTCATCATTCTAGCACGCTATTGTGTGGTTTGTAAAATATCCTCCATTGTCCAACTCAGTTATGTCATAGCCCACATAAAACTATTTTTTAATCTATTCTTGCAATGTCATCATTATATATGTTGAACTAAATACAATATCACATTTAAACAATAACAACAGGAGTATTTCTAATGCAAAGTTTGCCTTTTTAAAAATGGAAAATAACGCACACCTAATACATCATTAATGCATTCAGTGTTTTGGTAAAAAGAAAAAGAAAAAAGACAAATCACAGACAAATATCACTCAACAAAAATACCTGCATTTTCCCTGGAAAACAGTTTAGTTCCGAGGTAATAGGGACTTCAGGATCTGCAGCGTTTCCACGTTCAACACAAGTCAACACAAAAAAAATTTCGATGCTGTTTTGGCTTTCTTAAAAGCCACTTACACACTGAAAAGTTTTAGAACTGACAGCTGTATTTAAATTCAGGAGTGAATCACCTGAATTATTGATGTGTGTGCATGTTGGATATGCAGGAAGCCACAGAATTATAACAACTGACAAACTCTATAAATTTGTCAGTGCCTGAAACGTTCCAATGAATTCAGTTATTAACAGGAGTGACAACTAAATCCTAAGTGTAAAGAACAGAATTCATAGCCTAGAAGAGGATGTCAACCATATTTAGCTGCAGTGTGAATGTGTTCTAGAGGAGCAGCAGTCGTTAATTAACAATCTGCAGCTAACAAGCTTATTTAAGCCTTTTTCTGTCTGCGACCTTTGGGTTAAAAAGTCCAACTCCCTATCCATTAGGCCATGGCTGGTTTGGAATTAGCTGTTTAGATGCAGGACTATAAATCCATACTGAAGGTATTTTCCAATTATGTATTTTTTTTGTAATTGCACAGCATATCCTCTTATTAAAACAGTATAAGTTGGTAAAAACTGAATGGGGAGACAAGTTTACCTCTATTGTACTGCTTCGATATTTATAGCAATGTTTCTTGTTTATTCAGAGACTTTAGTTTTGATCATGTGAAAACTGATCACGAAAACCACTATAAATCCGCAAACATCCTTATAAAGTTTGATTCTTACCTGTTAAAGATGCGTACAGTTTACAATATTTGTAGGTAGATTATTTTCTTATTATTATTACTGAATACCACTTACAGTTTTTAAATATTATTTTTGATAAACAAAGTTAGTTGTTTTCATCCACTCTCTTGACAAAGCAAGCTCTGGAGCAACATCTTAATGTCCTCATTTATATTATAAATGGTCTCTAAAGTCTTGTGATTGCAATCTAATGGCATCGGTAATGTGTTTCCTGTTCTAATTATCCAGAATGCTTTGCAGAAGTGCGAACGGGCTCAACAATTAAGACTCCTGCAAAGTCTCTTGACCATCTTATCTTTTTTTTTTTTAAAGAATTTGCTAAAGACAAAAACATAAGTCATTCATTTAATTGAGGCTGGTTGGGGCAGAACACGTTGATTTGCACTTAATAATGCAAAAATTATTTCCTTCTGCCAATTCTCCCACAGTCTTTTGTACATTGATCTAAATTTGAGCAGTTGCCAGAGTCTTTGAAAAGCCCTGGGAAATGTCCCAGCATTGCTGCGTTTATTTATGGTTTACTGTCAACAATCTGAGCATTGGCCAGTGAGAGTGAAGGAGTTTAACCTTTGAGCATGGGCTTTTTAACATCCGCTTGCACTTTCAGCATGGCTTCATAAGCTGGTTAAATCCCCTTGATTCAATCACCTCTCCCATACCAATCAAGGAGTGGGTTCATGTACTCGCTAGTCATAGGTGCAAACCAAAGACTAATATTAAAACGCCCTTGTGCTATATCCTCAGATTGACACCAAGTTGTTTGCAGAGGAAAGAGATGCAAATGTCAGGGAGAACACGGACATTGCTGTGTGGTCGATACAAGAGCCGCCATCTTGGCTCCCTGGTGCTCCCACCAAGATAAGAAAAACAGACGGTGCGTTGAATGCATCAATAGCAATCACAGGAGCCAAATTCACCGGTAAGAACGCCCCCTGCACAGAGCTTGATAAGGTTCATCTAACGTTTTTGAACATGGACTATCCATTAGGGTAACTTGAACATAAGCCATTGACTTTAACTTCAGAAAAGAAGATTACAAAGAAATTGTTGACAGAGCCTCTTTAAGGCAAGCTGGTACATTTGGAAGCCATCTTGGCAACACCTTTAGGAAGATGGAATTCCTGTTCTGTTACCTGACATATTTAACATTTTTTGTATCAACAATTTGTACCAACATTGTATCTTTCTCCTCATCTCCATACAATCTCTGTCATGGCTCACTTCAAAACAAAGCTTCTGTATAGCTATCCTTATCACAGAAGAAGACATTCGCTCAAAGCTTTTGTCCAAGCTGCCTTTAGCATAGTATGAGTCAGTCCATCCTTAACTAACCCGTCGACCATGTCAGAACACATGAGTTAGAACCCAGCATGAAGCTCGTATAGTCTCTGGGTGTGAAGTTTTTTTCCCTTGGCCATTATGAGTTCATTTCCATCACAAGAGAGACACGAAACATAATAATTTAGCCTCAGAATTTTATTTTTTTTTTTGTCTTGGCTTCAATGGATTTAATTTGCAGTGATAACAAGTACTGTAATCCGGTGGGCTTTTGTGCAAGCAGATAAATGCTGCTTTCAAGTTCCCTGTGTTAAGAAATTAAAAGAAAAGGTAAAATGAGCAAAAAGCATTTGAATAGCATTGTTTTCGATACTCATTATAACCTAAGAAATGATTAAATTGATATGTGTGGGCTCAATTTGCTTTTATTATTTTGCTTTATTGTCCTTGGATGATGAGTCCTGCGGAGTGCCATCAACAATATGAATGTCACTGAAGGGTGTTGAGGGAAACGCAGCTGGGAGACAAGAAAATCAGTTGCACTCAACAAAGCAAACTGTCATCAACAAGCTTTGTTTGCTTGCTTTCTAAAAGCCGATTTCATGCCAATGATGTTTGGATTCTTACTAGCACAGCAATGGCATGGGCATGTTTAAGAATTGTCAATATGTTCAAATATGGCTCATTGGAAAAACGCTCCTGTGGCGACATGCAAATATTATGTTGTTTTATATATGTTTCACTGCACTTTGAAAATTAAATGTCCATTGAGTGGTACAAACACCAATCTTCATGTGGAATAAGACATTTCCACAATAACACACACATACTTTTTAGGAATAAATGCTTTTTTGAACAGTTTGCATTGGGCCTTCATTTGGACAACAGTAGCATTTTTGGAGCCCAACTCAGGAAGGTGACTGTAAATATTGTGCAAATAACCAAGATAATGGTCAAAGACACAGGACATCATTATCATTACATTGGTAAAATAATTCAAGATTTTGTTGGACAGATCACCGTCCTTCACCTTAGGACCAGCCTGAAATTCCAGAGGAGACCATTAACCCTTTCCTTCACAAAACTGGCCAAAATTACTGATATGCATAACTGCATAATATATATATATCCCACACATTTAATTATCATGTGTTAATCACTCATTGTATATGTATTTGAATAACTATTGAATGGTTTATAGTTTCATATCCATGTTTAGTATGGTTTTGCTTCAGTCTTCTTGCTTGAAATGTTTCTTCCCACCAATTCTTATTCAAATGTATCATGTTATAGAAATCATGTCCAAACTTCGGACCGTGTGTCTGAAACGATAACATTTTAGATTTATTTGATTATTTTAATTAGATTATTTGGGAGGAGAAATGTCACCTACAGTCTTAGTTTACACTCTAGACTTTTAGCTATGCTCTTAGTCCAAGCTCTTAGCATACGCTCTTAGCCTCCGCTAAAACTATGCTCTTTACCACCTTTTGCGTTCTTTTAAGAGCCGTTTCACATGCTCCAGCATGCACGCCTGCTGCTGCATAGCCATAAAGAAAACCAATCTAGTCTCGTTACTTTATTTCTTTACTTTCTTTTCTGTCTGTGAAAGTTTGTGTAAGTTAAGTTTTATCTGCCGTGTCTCCAAGTCTCCGACTGCACCACATCACAATTCAAACGTGATTCGCTCTCCTTCAGCCATCACCCAATCATTGGCTTCCCAAGACTTCCACGACAACTGACTTCCAGCAATCAGCAACCTCGGGAAACCCCTTTCTGCTGCGAGAACCACAGAAGGAATCCCACAAGGCAATGCAAGTACAAACCTCCAGATTCAGGCTGAACTGGTGACATTTCTATATATATTAATAAATATTATACTATAAATATCAACCTCATTGACGAACTCAATGCAAGAGTTACTGATTGATGGTTGTTCAAGTCGATGCAATAGCACCTATTGCTGTAAAATTGGGATTTCACATTTGCATTCTCCTAAACTCACTATTTCCTCACTTTCTTTCTTCCTGCAACATGTACGAATGTGTGAATGCGTGTTTATATGTTAGATTAGTTTATGTGTCTTAGGTTTATCCAATAAAGCCATATTTATAATTGAAAAGAGAAGTATCTGGTGTTTTGTGCTTACAAGTTAATGTCTTAAACTGCCGATCTTGTTACTGTGCTATTCAGCACACAGTTATGGCTCGTTCAGTGAATCGCAGATCGACTCAGTGATCCGCCGTAAAACAGTGATTCTGTGCAAATTCCCTATAGAATCTTAAATTATTCTGATTCGATACTTTGTTTGAGCTAATTTGCTACATAGAATAAGTTGACATATACAGTAATACTGTAATTGCAAAGTTTCTGATTGTCAGTATGTAGTGTTGTGGACCTATCAAAATAAAGTGCTAGGAGATATTAAGCAGACAGTCTACTAATACTTTAATTACTTTAGATATATTCGACTAGCAGTAAGTAACTTGTCAACTACATGACAAGTTACTTACTGCTATTCGAATATATCTAAAGTAGACCATCGAAATAAAGTGTTACCATACGTTTTTAATAAAAGCAAGACTGCAGAATATTGACAGACTTGATATTGGCTTCAATTAAAAGCCATTATATCAATAAACTATTTAAATCTCATCACAAAACAGAATGTCAATCAGGAGTCTCTTTATGTGCTACATAAATCATTGGCAGTTAACATCATATCTTATTGTTAAAGTACAATTAAAACTAAATTTTAAGAAAATTCCTAAAAAAGGAAATGTTTTAGTATACTTAAATTCCAACAATATTATGACAATAGACACTAAAAATAGATATAAGATTTCAAGTCCACTTAAATTAACTTTTCAACTGTAACTGCAGTACAGTGTTTAAGTTTTAATTAAGTGTAATTTAATAAATTAAAAAGTGGACCAGAAATTAGTCAACTATACCTAATTTCCTTTGTTATATAGTCAACAGTTGCAACAGGAGGAAAAACAAAACTTCAAACTAAAGACTCTAGGTACATTGTAAAGGTATGTAAAGTTGAATCATAGCCTACTACAGTTTTCTGAAATGTATATTGTTAAATCAAATTTGCTATTCCTTTGAACCTCAACATTTGGTGGCATGCTAATATGTCATAAAACAGATCACAGTCCTGCGTATTTGCCATTTATTGTATTAGAGTCAGTGCTAGACTCAATAAAAGATTTCAAAATATGGATGACTCACACTGTTGTTCAAATGCTTTCTTGGTGATCAAACTGAAGAGATTAGATAGTCATTTTCTCAACATGAGTATAAAAGTGATGCAAGATTTAAAATGAATATTTCTGCTTGCTGTTTCCTTTCAACAAGAATACCAGCATGGAGAAAAACAAACAAACAAAAGGGAAGTAAAAGATATTCTAGCTACAGTGTCAAAAAGTCTCTTGAAAACAATATATTGATGGCAAAGTATTAACAAAAATGTGTAAAAGCCTGTTGTTTGGATTGATTATTGTAACATTATAAGCATAACACATTCTGAACGAATAACTTTTCTGATTAGTGAAAAATGGACTCATAAGAGAGCTTTAGGTTTAATCATCAGATGTCTACCCACTTTAAACCAAAGAAAATCCATTTTTTCATGCCATGTGCCCTTTAAATTATGCTAATTGCCCGGAGATGATGGGCTGTACAGTATGTTAATTCTGAATGCAAAACTCCTTCCCCTGCTGTTGGGCACAGTAACACATCTGGCCTCTCTACAAAACCCTAGAAATGATTCCAGAACACTCTGATGGCAGCGCCACATGTTAGGTGTTTGAGAGGAAGTGAGATCGTTGAGCTGTAGGAGAACAGCCCACATGGCAGCACAAACGCGATTGGTGAAGAGCTTTTAGCTGGCAGGCCCAGAGCGGGACTGTGTCATCAGCTGTCTATCTCCAGTGCAATAACAACAAATGTGTTAATTAAATGAGCTCTGTTGTATACTTCACACAGATGGACAACAGACACAATATGAGCCAGAGAAAAGAGTCCACACATTAAAAATAGAAAAATAATTCCAACTTTACTGTTTTATACTACCTTTTACTGCCTACCTGGTCTCATGGCATAAATGTAGCTGGGTGCACTTTTTGGTGAGACACAAAATACGTACCAACAAGTACATATCCCTGCAGTTTCCAGAAGAAATTAACTCTAGAGGCTGTAAAACTCGGGACATCTTTTAATTAATGAAGCGTAATTTTCACACGATTACTTCATGCTATGACTTTAAAATAACATTAATATGCTGGGCTATTTTAACTGATGCTTTTGAGCATTAGCATCACACATATCCAGCTTCAGATCTATGGGATTTCATAGACAGTAGGTTTGTTCAGTAGCTCACACAGTACAGAGATATATTTGAAAGGCAAGGAGCACTGGTAACTACGGTTCTACAAAACAGTTAAAATAATGTATATTTAAAAGGAAGTTGAAACGGCACAGTTGCATGAACAAATGCATATCATGTATCAGTTTTAGCACTATGGGGTAGGTATAAGGTTGGATTTGGTATAGGGCATATTTCCAATATGATAGAGCATTAACAGTCAACGGATATTTAAATTCTGAACCGCTGTAATACATACCTACAGTATATCAACATAATAAAAATGTTAACGCATTTCCGGATTTTTGCCTACAACAATCTCCACATGCTCATTTCTACATAAACTATATAGCCAATCTTACATGTTCAAAGCAGAGTGAAGTTTCTTTCTGTCTGCATCATTACAATAGGGGTCCATGCTTGAGAGTTTACATGAATTCAAAGAAAAGAAGGCTGGACGAAAACAATTTATCTTGAAGGTCTTGGGTCATGTAGAATGACAAAACAGCACAAATGCAGGGAGGCAGGAGAAGGTAAAGGTCTAATCTTCAAAGTGCTGCATTAGTCAGAAAAGCAGACAGAATGTGGTCATGGTATTATTGTAGCTGTCTTCTTTTTCTTTATATTTTGGCATTTCCTAGTGATGTTTACACGTACAGCACATAGTTGTATTTGAGTACATCAGCTTATATAAAAAACAAAAAATGCACAAGGGAAATAAAAAAATAAAACAAAACAACAACAACAACAAAAAAAAAAACATTAGGCTTAGTAGGTTGTTACAGTATGGACTGTTTAATGCAGACTGAATTGGCAGGAGACAAAAGACACGACTTCCAATTTCCAATCTGACTAGCGGGTCGCTATGCAACTTACAATAGAATGTCTTATTTGAAACTTACTAGGTTTTGACAATTAACACTTCTGAAGAAAAAAAAAAAAAGTCAGATTTTAAACTATTCGAAGGAAGCAAGTAAAGCGGGCGAAAGAGCAAAATTGTATGTTCAGGTTTGTCTGAAATAAATTATTCACTTAAGTAGCATAACAGCGTTTCAGATCATTTTCACACACACACAAAAAAGAGAAAAACAATCATGGTTTGTAGAACATGTCATTGTATAAATATCTAAATATACAAGATAAAATAAAGAATGTTTTATGCTTCATGCATATCTATTTAAACATCTGAATGCGGGAATGTGAAAGTTTCAAAAGCAACATTTTGAGCAAAATTTGCCTTGATGATTTTTTTTTTTTTTTGCATATGCATACTTACATAGACAGTGTTTCCTCTTCGCTAGAGATTCAGTATTCTTTCATAAGATGTGTAATAGTGCCTCCTACCATATAATAGTGAAAACACAAAAGTGAAAAAATTACAAAAGTGGGCTGAACAATTAGTGAACGTTTTGCAAACAACGCATTTCGAGAGGAACGCGATTCGATTTAATCAAACTCAGCTGTTAGCTATCAGCTA
>JAUCMT010033950.1:0-17748 GCA_032357475.1 Enteromius thamalakanensis | reverse complement strand
GATGACGTCATCACGCACACCATTTTATCGATAAAAGGCCAGTTGGATGGAAACAGGCTGGAGAACACAAAATTCGCCATATCCAAGCTGCCCAAAACATGAGAATTCTTTGTTTTAAGCTTTAAACTAATGCATTAGAATAATGTCTTTGACAAATGCGTGTGCATCCTCAGAGCAGCAAAAACATTACCATCATATCCTTATCTGTAAATGTCAAATTTGCACACGCATTTCCATTTTTGCGGTTTCTTCTTAATACATCTTTACTGAATGAGTACCAGCACAATGGGAAAAAACACGAAGAAGAGACAAGTTATGAATAAGCGCGAAACATTTATCGCACTGAAATATCTGCCGTTGACCACTAAATTAAGATTTAAAAATCAACTCGCAGTGCATGTATTTTATGAGAGAAGAAACTGTAAAGGATACAGCGATGCTTCATAACCCGCCTTTTACAGGATAAAGAAATGAAAGTAAGACTGTGATCAAGGTGAAAGTGTGTTCTTGCTGAACATTATTCTACCTATTGGCAAACACTGAGTTTGTTCTATTCGTCTTTATTACGTTTATTATTAGTAGTAATTTTGAATGTAGAGATTTAAACTATGTTCAATGTATACAGTGCTTAAGTTTATAAAAATAAAATTGTTTATCAATATGAATAAGCTCTCTCATAACAGTAGTACATTATTTATAATGCTATAATATAATTATTTTTGTTGTCTATGAAAAAATAAATATTAGATATTATACATTTTTAGATATATATTTAGATATTCAACAAGTGAATATTTAAACAGTTTTTGTTGATTAAAAAAAAATAATAATAATAATAATAATAAGCCAATTAATTGATTACCAAAATAATTGTTAGATGCAGCCCTAGTTTAAAGATTAACAAGACAAATTTATTTCAGCAGATGAACTTGCATAAGTTAGCCATTTTCATCAAGACTAGGAATGTGTGCTTGTAAAGTAAATAAAAGAAATTTCTCACTGGTTGTTAGAGGCCATGGGAGTTTCCAGTGCTTTACTATGGTCCTCTTGGCTGGACGGCCTACTGGTTCGGCTCGGGGACATGATCTTCTTTGTGACTGGGTCTCGGCGTGGAGTTTGAAAACAAACCTATACCAAAGCAATAGAGAACTATATAAATCTAAACCCCAGTACAAGCCAGACAACACAGTAAACTAATTCTTAATACTGTAATCACATACATTTGACAAGCATTTAAACTGGAAGACTAGAGTGACTGCTAGAACTTCATTTTTTTTTAAACTACATTATATATATATACACACATTTTTTTTTTATAAATAAACATATATATCTTTTTTAACACAACAGATGAAATTGGTTATTACACAAAATTAAAAAACCACTAGAAAACCCACCTTTGCTCCTTTGTGCACAGCCCTGCTGATGTTGTCAGCCTGGGACTGCCGCAGGATCGAGGGCCTGCCAGTCGGCTGTTCAAATGCAAAAACGTCACAAGCGGCTTCAGAAGTGCTGTTCATCCATACAGCTCCCTGATTCTCCTTTAGTGCCTCAGAACTCATACTGCAAAACAGACATAGAATATGGGTTCTGGAAAGTCACGCCCATTGGGCACCACACACAGCTGGTTTTACTGATAAGACCCGGAGGCGGGCATCTGACCTTGTCAACCAAACACCCAGAGACCCTTTAAATCTCTTGCATTTCTTTTGAGCGTCAGTAAGAAATCAGACCAACCCACTATGACTAATAACCCAAACATGTGATATCAACCGGTGCAATTCCTCCATGTGCTGTGAAAACATGTGATGTGCAAAGGCTATAACAGACAACCAGCAGAGAACTAAGTCTTTTGATGGTGTCAATGTGGTCTTTGTGGTTTGGATAATAGTGCCATGTTTTTAGGAGAATAGGAACAAGGGATAAAATCTTCAAAGAATCATTACCAATTTTTGCCTCATCTGTCCTTCCCTGGATTCTCTGCTCAACTATGTAGGACTGACAGTAAGATTGTCAGCTTTGTAATGACAGGCAGTTCTGACAGCTTCTCTCTTCTACAGTCTACCTGGACAGGTGATAAACAACTCACCATCATAAATTATATATCATTAAGTTGTAACCAGGACAGAGATCTCAGACCAAGCCCTCAATCCAGTGCGAATGAAAGCAAGAAAGTAAACCAAACAAGAACAGCCAGTGGACTGAGTGGGAAATTGAATTGAATTTCAATAAAACTAGTGAAACTGAAGGAATTTCCAACTAACTTAGTTCCCACTAACATGTGCCAAAACAGATGTCAAACAGATGAAATGGCTGATTAGAAATCAAAATATTTATTATACATTTAACAAACTTTGTTATTTGAAATAATGTTACAATGTCTAAAACGATTTACTTCCGTTTTGTTTAAATAGCTAACGTTACATTTGTGAAAACTATAGGAGTAAAAAAATTATCTGCATAAAAACTGTTAACGTTAACGTTAGATCAATTCTATTTAAACACGGAAACTTAACGTTAGTATCATATTCGCAGTTATTAACGTCCTAGTAACGTTAGCACTAGCAAAACAGTGAATAGAAAACGTTACTAATGTTCAGCGTCGCACAATATTTCACTATCGCTCTCATGTAAATTTATTTACGGTTTCCTAAAATACGTACCTTACTTAGGCTGCTCAAATCTAACAAAAAAAACGTTTTCTTCTCAGAGAACGACAACGTGACGCACAGACGCAAATTCCTGTGCATTTATAACATTTACCCTGTTTGAAACGGTTCAAATTTAAACTGCATGATCTCAGCCAATTAAACGCAAGACTCGGCGCCCGTGAGGCGGAGCGATCATATGAATCAACCAATAGAAATGCGTGTCGCACTGTGTCGTCCTACTGGATGTTCTTTTGATAGACATCCAAATCATCCAATGGAGAGAAGCTGTTGACGCAGGCAGTATGAAACCAAATAAATATGACCACATTTAACCCTTTTACCCAGCACACTAAAACCAGAGTCACGGTTTTGACTAGTATAAACATTTGTCAGTGTTGCATTCTACATATTAAAAGTGTCTGGGATTTTCGTCATATAGCATTTCGCTTACAGATATCTGCTAGAGAGTTAACTTAAATATTTAAATGGTATTAAATATAGATGTTACAGTGTCACAGTTTACTTTCTTTTTTCTTCAAATAATGAACGTGAACACGGGTTTGCAAATAACGTAATAACGTTTTAATTTTAGTTTTACCTAGCCTGATCCCGTCCGTGTAAAGCACTGGAAATATATGCTGGTTGTTGTAGATTTAAATAAAAACGATTACATGTGATCTCTAGGCATTAAAACTATGAAACCGTTCATAACGGCGAACAACAGAAACGATGAAGGATCTGTCACTCCCATCGAGACTGTTACGTGTTTCCACCAGAGGGCAGCATCGGATCTACTAATGTCATACTGCTTGGCTTTTGTGATGCCATAAATGGGTTGGTGAGGTGAAAACAGAGCAACTGCTTTTATATGTTTATTAGATTGTGTGTACATAGATTATGCATGCATATAAAAGGCTTGTTAATGCGTTGCGGATTAAAGCATTTTTTTTATTTTATGCCAAAAGGCTTGAAAATTCAGAGTATGAATCTGAAAAAGCAAGAGCGAGAAAAAGAGGGTGGGCAGGGATGAAAAGAGAGTTACATAACAATGGTTTGTTGTGTTGAGGTCAGCCAGTGCACTCCCTCTCGCCACACTACTGACCTATATTACGCTTACATCAGTCAAGGTGACTGTGTTTATTAATTTTTTTTTACATTACTTTAAAGCTATAAAATAAATATGCATTGAGTAAAAAAGTATTTAATTACAGTGTTTATAGTGCTAGTACAGCACAACAATGTGTAAAAAAGCGTAGGTATACACCACAAAAGTACAGTTCTAGGTTTTGTACGTGCTGAATAGATCTTATACAGAAAATCCATGCAGATTCATAACATATTCATAAGAACCTTTTTCCTTTGGGGTATTATATATCGTTTGCCTAGATGCCTCCCTCACTATTAAACTGTAATATAAACAAAAAAACACAATGTATTACACAAGACAAGACAATACAAAAAATAAAAATAATTATAAAAATAACAAATACAGGATTACAGCATAATACAGAATTTCACCCTCACTATTTCACCCTCACAAATGTATTAAAAATTATTATTCTATTGCCTTTTAGAAATTATATATCTCTAATATAATATATATACATATATAATATACCTGTTATATACAGCTTGCCCACAAAATTCCTGTAATTTAATACTGCTTTCAGGCAAACTGTAAATGGCTGTAGTGATTATGTGTTGATAGTACAGTCGTTGTGCTGCCGCTAACTGAAGCTTTGGTCTGGTGGCTGGGAGTCTAAAATCTCATTAAAGACAAAACCCCAAATAGACAAAGACCCCACTCCAATCTAATGACCCCCCACCCATGTCTGAGATACAACCCTTTCAGCCAATCACAGCACAGATGGGCGGTTTCAAATGATGCTACTGGGTGTAGTTGAAGGCTTTCTCTATTCTTCTGAGAGTGCATCCACACAATGCAACAGCTGTTTATTACCAGAGTGTACACTTACAGAGAAACCCCTAAAATCCTAAAACCATTTGGAAACCACTTGTAACTGTTGTGTGTGTATGTGTACAAACACACACACACACACACACACACACTTCCTGTTGTAAAGAAATTAAGTTTAGTGTATATTTACAAGAATATGCAGTATTAGTTGTTCTGGTCCGAATTTTATACAAGGTGTTGAAATTTACACAAATTTGTTTCAGTGTCCTTATAATTTTATGTGCAAAAAATCAAGCACAGCATTAAAGGCAGCAGTTTAATTTAGTTGTAGTTAATTATATTTAATACAAGATAATCTTGATTTAATTAACAGTCTTCCAATAATAAGGATGGCCCAATGACTCAGGGCCAGTGAAAGCTTCAACAATTATTGAAAAGGTCACTATATCTTAAAGAAAATGTAAGTGTGACTGACTCTTTCATTTCTAAAGTGAAATGGCTATCAAAGATAAATATCTGTGAGTGTTGCATAATAGTATACAAGCAGATCTGATGGTAGTTGGCTTGTATCCGTCACAAGAAGAGCAAGCTATGAGTAAAGATTGTCAGAAAATGATCTAAAAAATTAATGAAACATTTACAATAACAACAGCAACATGCATTAAATATATATATATAGCTTTGTGCCAACAGCATCTATATCGATATATATAGTGTTTATATATTTTTGGTGGCAAAGTGAAGATGTGAATTGCAGCCAGATGGCTTTAGTGTTTAAACCAATGAGATTAAGGTTACTTCAGATCAGAGATTTGAGCCAAAAGCACACCCAATAAAGACTGTTGCTGATTTAGTGAGAAAAAAAAAACGCAATGTATGGACAAATAGATTCAGAGCAAGTCAAATGCAATAAACTTGCCTCTTCACCACACCCAGACCAAAACGTTCACAGACGGTGAGGTGAGAGACAGACTGAGAGACATAAACACTGCAGTTACATAACGCTCTGACAAAGAAAAAAAGGAGAAATGAGATCGAAGAGAGAAAGAAACAGACAGGGATTAGGAAGTTTGTTATGAAATAAGTTAGTGTGTGTGGCATAGATTAGCTTCATTAGGATCAGTGGGTCACTGGTTGTTTGGAGCTGTCTGACTTCCTGTGATTCTATCTGAATGGAATCTGGGTCAGTGGTTGGCAGTGATGGTGTCGGTATGGGCTGTATGTCTGAGAAAGAAGAGACACGGTTTATGTGTGGATTCTTATGTAATAGACTTTGAAAAAAAGGGGAACAGGAGTGATACGACCTTTTTAGCACTGATGGAAAATAAACACCATTAATAGCTGCACCACGAAATGTGTCGTAACATTAACAGTGGGAACAGTACACAATCCAGGAGCAGGCAAGTTTCATATCTAACTACACCCATTACACTCTTTTCACTTAAACAGTGAAACATTAACATCTGCAAGTGTACAAAAAGGTATTAAAATTGAATTTTAGCAACCATTACTCCAGTCTTCTGTGCCACAAGATCTTCCTGAAATCATTCTGAATAAAAAAAACATTAAAGAGCTGCTTAATACTTTTGAGGCGAACATACCTTTTTCAGGATGTGTTAATGAACGTTCAAAAGCACATTTGAAAAGAAAGCTTTGTAACAACACTCTAATCCCAATGTGGTGAAGAAATTCAAACACACAGGAAAACGCATAGTGCTGCTTGCATCACTTCCTCTTTTGACTTCCTGCATCCCAAAACGCACCTCTCCCACTTCTGCAGATTGACAAATTAATTTGAACATGAGAGACGAGTGAGACTGCATTTAAAACACATGAAAGAATTAGCTTCCATATGTGACTGACATTGTTTTTATTCAAACTAAGTAAAATGATACTCCCGTAAGCAAGAGTTGGTTTTAACACTTCTGCCATGTCACTGTTTAACCTGTTGTTCAGGATAAAGGGGGTAAAGGTGATTTTTTAACTACCCGTTTTTCAGTAAATATCCAGACTACTTCCTTTTTCTTCTTTAACAGCAGGCACAGAGAGGGAAGGATCTGAAAACTGCTTTAACTTAAGGCTAATAAAGGCTTCACAAGGCTGATAAAGTAGTGCGTGACAATCATTTCGGAATAAACTTTACATAAATCAAATTTTTATTATGATCATTTGGGTTCTGTTGCTTTAGTGGAATTGTGCCGCTAGACTAGGTGCCAGCAAGAATCTCAGCAATTTGGTAATGTTAGTTTTGGACCCAGATTCTGGCATTTGAGAAAATATTGCATGCTTGTGAACACGCAGAGGCGGCCAAATTTCTTAAAAACAAAACAAAAAAACAAAAACAGGAAAAGCCACTTATTTTAGATGCTTTTATTTCTTTAACAAAATAGAATCTCTGTGCAGTTTGTGAGTAGATACAGGAGGAAAACATCCTCTGAATACAGTATTTACAGCAGATTTTGTACAGATCAAGTTATGAACAAGACATTTTCTACACGTGTTGGAACACCATGCTCCCCTCACATTATACATCCTACACACCACCCACATGCATACAAACACCACCCACCCTTCTCACTACGGAGGTAAATTCATCAATATCCATCTACTGAGGTTTATAAAGGCATTGCATGTGCACATTTGTCATCGTGTCTTCACACAAAGTTCTTCACATCTGAACTAACGTGAAAGCCCAGCACACACACACACACACACACACAGATCCCTTTAAGAAGGGCATAATTCATTGTGGTTTTAAAGACCTCCCTGCAGTGTTTCAAGTGTCATTTTAGTCAATGACAATGAATTGTCCATAATGAGCTTTGGAAATATTGTGCTGAGTTAAAGCGGGGTTTTCTTTCTTTAGGAGTTCTGTAATGCGCTGACCCTGCGGAGAAGCTGTTGTTGTTTGGCTTTGAGTTTTCTCTTCTCCTGAGCTTGACGCCGTTGGCAAGCATGCAGCTGTAGCAGGTATTCTGTCGCCTGTGTCAGAATCGCCACCTTCGAGGTCTTTGAGGAGGCAGACAAACCTGGAATCTCCTCTCGAAGCGCCTGGAACCTCGAGCGAAGGTCGTCTCTCCGCTTTCTCTCCAGAAAGTTCCGACGCTGTTCGCTGGAGTCCTCAGAGTCCGATGTGGCGGGCGAGGAAAGCGGAGATGAAGGAGAGGGCGAAGGCTCCAGACGAGGCCTTTTGCTCACAGACTCAATCTCGTCGAAGTCATCCTCAGGATCCGTGTCAGGGGAAGGAGCAGCGTAGTTGTGCTGCTGCCGATGCAGAGACACGTGGAAGCGCTTGGGGCATGGTCCAAATGGATCAGCACTCACTGTAATAGTTACTGGCGTACGCCGACTTGGAGGGCGGCCACGCTTTGGCCGATTGTCTACAGTCACAACGTCGATCTCATCATCATCCTCCTCATCATCATCATCTGAAACAACATTTGGCACGTTTAGCAAAAGCATTTCAAATCAAGAGACATCTTCTAAATATGCAAAAACACTTGATTAGACTCAACTTTCACCAGATGGAGGAAAAAATAAAATGAAACAACAGACAAAGAAACAAATAAATGCAAACACTGCACAAAAATTAATACATTTCTTGAATGTTTTACAAATCTTGACAAGGAAGGTCAGTCACATGTCTGCAGCTATGGGAGCTGGTTTAATTTGTCTTTTCCCCTTCATTTAACTTCTGTGGGAATTTTTAA
The DNA here is from genome assembly GCA_032357475.1 of Enteromius thamalakanensis. Taxonomy (NCBI): domain Eukaryota; kingdom Metazoa; phylum Chordata; class Actinopteri; order Cypriniformes; family Cyprinidae; genus Enteromius; species Enteromius thamalakanensis. The sequence goes on along the minus strand of JAUCMT010033950.1, from coordinate 9,469 downwards.
TTGGCAAAACTTTTAAAACTACCAAATTACTTCTGAGACCCATTGTGATAAAGAAAAATGCACAAAACTAATACACATTATATATTTTTAAACTGCATTTATTATTATTTAAGGCAAAAATAAAAAATAAATACATATGCAAGTTTGATATTTTTTATCTTGAATGATAAACGCAGTTTTGGCAACCAACTAAAAAGCTCACCTAAAACACATTTTTATAAATGCTACAAATAAATTAAAGTTCTCTTTACATAAAATGTTGCACTACTTGCAGCAAAAACTGTTTTATAAAGTCAAGGGTCTCTGGGAGTTCCCCTCGCTACTGTACAGGGAGTAGGAAAAACTAGGAGTGGTGATGGAGTGAACTCCTCCACTATTTCTCAATCCAAATCGGCTTTTAGTCAGCAAGTGGCTTCCTGCAGAACAATTCTTTTGAGATCTACACTAAAACCAAGGTCAATTTGGTACACATTACCTCCCTAGTTAACTTCTACCTTCAGAACACATGGTATACATCAGACCATCACCTTACGGTCAGCATTATTCTGAAGTACATATAAATTCATGCCATCAAAGCTGGGAGGTAGTCACATGAAGCCTCTTACCGGATGAATCCGAGCGACACTCAGAACCGGAAGAGCCCGCTGCCACTTTCTTGTTATGCGGGACAGGAAGCTCCAGGACTGCGGCGGGGTTCACACACTGCGCCGCCTGGGTCCCGGACACGGGCGTGCCCGATGCGGCACGAGCAGCTTTCTGCGCGCTCGAGTTCTGAATTGGAACAGTCACCGGAGCTCGCTCGCCGTGAGGCACTTTCTCCAGCCGGTGACTCGAGGAAAAGCCGCTCCACATGCAGTCTTTGATAACGATCGATCCCAGATTCCCAAAAATGTCCAGTGGGTCGAACTTGTGCATGCCCTCGTACTCCTCATCACATGTTAATACTTTTGGCGTCGCCCAACCGAGCCGGTCCCCCGGTAACGGCAGTAACCAGTCCCCATCTAGCGTCCTTGAGGGAGACATGGGTGGGGTGGGAAGCAGCTCGAATTTCTTCCATATATCCTCGCTAGGGGCTGTAGACTTAAAGAAATCCTCCTCGGTGTCCATCTGGTCGTAAAAGTAGTGCTCCATGTCCCAGCCGCACAGTGGGTGCGTGTTTACTCCAGGCATTGCTGCAGAACTTCTACAAGATTATCTGCGAAGACAACGAGTCATTAGATCAAATGATGCCTGCCCACGTGGAGTTCAACTGCGTCGCAATGCACAAGCAAAAAAACACTCCCTAATTGCATGCGCTCGCTCAATGCATTGCATAAACTCACAATGCACAATTGCAATGCTAAAAAGCACTATATTTACATGCAAAAATACCACTATCACAGCTTTTCTGCATGCAGTCTAAACGCAAACTCTTACGCTCGCGATTTATCAACTGCATAAAACATGCATGTGCTACAGAATTATTATAACTGCAGATAATTAGTTTCGTTTGTGCAGCATCATAAGAAACGAAGTCCAAGTCAAGTTTACTAACACTAACAGGAAATTATAACCAACCACTGAAGATTGAAAGTCCCACAGACGCCAACGGTGGTGATGGGAATGTAGTACTCTATTACTCCCATAAAGATTAGAAGCACTAACATGGGGGTAAAGGGAGCACCCGATCCGAATAAAGTAACTTATCCAGGAAATGTTCAACAGCCCACGGGTTCACGCACAAGTTCACCACGAAATGAACTTTGAATTCGCGTCAGATCAAGTCAATGGTATTCTGAGGTAAAAACGCACTTACCATGGGGTCGCAGACCTGCAAAGTCCAGGCAGAGTCTACGGGACGCGCAGAACAGAACAAAGAAGCGCAGCGTCCGGTAGAACCCCGGGACACACGCGCTCAGTGAACAAAAGCGCGCGCCTCCAGCCGCCTTTGTTTTACGGCCGTTTAACCTGAACAACGAGAAAAGTTTTTTTCCTTTGCGGAAATAGAGCGGGTGTCCTGTTACAACGGCAGCAACGATCGATCCGCGTGGTGCAGTGCAGCCGCACCCTCCCCCAGCCCGCTGCCGGTAAAAATGCTTTCGCGCCAGATCTGCGTCTTTGTGTGCTCGAGTTCAGCGTGGACCCACCCACTGGAGGCTCTGGGCGGGGAGAGCGTGTGAACCGCCGCTTATTGTGAATTATAAAGGCAATTTGCAGCGCTAAAATAAGGATTTGAATGAAAATAGAAGCCTCTACGTCACTTTTCCAGTCTAATCACGATTGAGCTGAAGCGTCCTCCTGATTGTCTTCCGATGCATAACGCCCTAATCAATATGTTGTGTCTGAACTGGCGAAGACACGCTAGATGCAAACACTGCACTCTGTGGCGTTTTATTAAAGCATCTGTTGAAAAAAATGCAACAGATTCTTTTAAAATAATATTTGTAGTGTGCTTTATGATTAAATTACATTAAACATCTTTAAAGTGTTGCAGACAGGAAAAGATACAGTAGTAGTAAACAAGTTTGTGTCATGCAAAATTTGTATTAGGGTCTCATCTATATTATATTATACATGTGTGTCGAAATACATTATATCTTGTTGTAAATAAAAAACGAATATAAAATGCACAAGGGATAATTGTGTCATACTGTAGACTATTATAAAATTGTACAGTACATTATAAAATACATTACACTGCATGATTTATGTGTTAAAACTACTTTTAAATGCTTTAAGTAAAGTGTTACCAGTTATATTAGTTATGTTATTATTTTCACAGACTAATTGCATGTAGTTCTGGACATGTTTTTCCCATGTCTCATGAATCAGTGATCAGCGTTTGTTGAAGAACTGTTGAAGGCAGAAAATCCAACTCTGCTACTTTTGTGATAAAAATATAGCCATATATTGTCCTTGTGAAGCCAAGATTTGGATTCTGCACTCACATGGGAGGTTTGTGGTATAGCAGTTAATGGTTGTATTGACGTCAGAGTCCATCCATGCACCCCTCCGCCCCCTGGCCACCCAAAACACTCCTCACTGAGAGCACAGTGTGAACAGAAGTCGAGTAGAGGTGTGATCTAATGCTTGACCTTATAGAGCATCACACACCTACGCAAATGACCAGAGCACATCCAACACTTAGTGGAGACATGTCTATCAGATCAACTAAAGCTGAAATATCTTTAGTCAATTTCAGAAAGCTGTGTACAGATAATTTGTACACATAAAAAGTGAAAAGTTTCAGTATCACAGTAAAAAAGCGTCAATGTTAAAAAGGAAATGTGTGTGGTGTGCTACTTGTGCACGATTAAGGATAAAGAAAGACAAAGAAAAGGTCCACGGATAGGAATGCAGTGGTTTTATTTAGTACATTTATGGCATATGGAGAATGTGTGCAGCTAAGATGGAAACTAGACGTATTCCATCATCAAACCCCCACACACATACAGGAAATGTGGAGAAATGTGAGTTCTGGAACACTGATTGTTGTCCTAACAACCAGTTCAGCATTTTCTACTGATTTAGCACTGTTGGGTACATTCGGTTTATTTTTACGAAATATGTAAGTCTGGGAGACACACATTTGAGCTTGCTATGCACTATTAACTGCTCTGGACATCTGTTGTATAAGTCTGGTCAGTCAAAACAGCCAGTCAAGTGGTCAAAAGCTTATAGTGAGCAGTACTTACACACACAAAGAACCCCCACACACCTCTCAAGAAGCACATGTACAATCAACTCACACTGCGTTCGGGCGCCTCCTACTGCATAAAGGATACATGACAATTCATTGCATGAAAGAAACAAAAGATTTTCCTCTTTTTTCCATCCCCCATTCAGAAAGAAAGCTCATATTCTCTTATTTCCTGCTGGGAGAGTTTGCACATAAATTGCATAATACTAACATTAATAAAATGTGATGAAATAAGAACGAATTCAAATAACAATAATATAGAAAACATATACGTGTTTTTATAGGCTCATGTAAATGTAAATATAAGAAAATTATACATGTTTGTATGCTATATGCATGTCTACATATCTAGTCTTTCAGAACAAACAAAACCAAGTGATCTAATACATTTTTAAGTAGTTTATACCTTTATTAACGAAGCGTGGTGTGTTCATGTAACATTGTTTTATTATTACCTTGTGTTTTCATTATTTTATAATATTGCTATATTATCACATTTAATAGATTTTTACCTCATTGGGTATTTCAACTCTAGACTCAACCCTCTCTGAGCATTACCACAACTCTGTTGCCCAAAGACAAGCCAACAGTATCCAAATCCCCCATTCTGCTCCTCTCCTCTTCTCCCACTCCCTCTTTACCCCACCATCCCCCTCTTTAACGGAGGCAAAAACTTGCCAGTGTCTTTGTTAAGGCAACAGATTAGCCCCTAACAAAGGGTTAAGGGAGGGTTAGCGCTGCAGGCTAGTTGCCGCTCCGTGTGCTGGGAGCTGGTATTGTTCTAGCCTCAGTCTCATATGCGCATGTAAAGAAGGGATGGAGACTTGACACCTTTGGGCAGTTATTATAAACTATTATCTACACATACTCACACTGGATGGAAAAAGAGCAAACAGCTTCATCAGGTGAAAATGAGGTGCTGTACATGAATACTAATTGATTGTACACATGCCGATTGACTGGTAGTGAAAGGCCAAGTATGTTCAGACCCAGAGTTAAAGTAAACACAAGCCACAGACGAAGACAAAAGATCTGCTGAAATAATCCCCTGTTATTTGTAGAGTGTTTGAGAATAGTCTGATCTTTAGATCAACTCTTGTTTCTTCTCTCAATCCCTATTCCCCTCACCTCACCTTTAACCTCTTTGACCCCCAATAACCTCAGACAGTCTCGCTTTATAGTGACCACTATAAGCTGAAAGATTTGATGTGAGAACTCTGAATAGGTCTGAGCTGTGTGCACATTGCAAGTTTATGAGGTTTATCTTGTTGTGTATACAATATATATATTATATATATATATTATATATTGTCCACTTTATTTTAATGACTTTAATGAATAGATACTTTTATTCAGCAAGGAAAAATTTAATTGATCGAAAGTGACAGTTGAGATTTTAGCAATGCGTATTCAAAATAAATGCTGTTCTTTGAGATTTATAAGAATGCTGGAAAAGGAATCAAAGAAATGTTAAGCAGCACAACTGGCATGGAGTAACAATATTGATAATCATTTATAAAAAAATGTTTGCTGAGTACCTTATCAGCATAATGGAATTATTTCTAAAAGATTCTAAACACTGAAGTTTCAAATTCAACTTTACCTTAACAGAAATATACTGCATTTCAAATGTATTAAAACAGTTGAAATATTTCTCAATGCTTTTTTTTTTTACAATATAACTATATTTTTGGTCAAATATTTAGTTTGGTAGTAGCTTTCAAATAAACTCTAAATGGCCTCATTTTTTTTTGAGAATGGGCCATAAGAAATCACAATTTACATGATAAGTGAACTACAGAGATCAGAGAAGTCATTGTGATTGTCATTTAAATGCCATGAGGCCAGTGCTCAAACTGATTTTCACATACATTAGAAATTGACATTAATCTCTCTAAAGGTGCAGTATATTTTACATTTTGCTGTGTTTGGTTAAATGCATATGGCCTTTTTATTTGACAGTTAGATATGATTGTATAATTAAAGTTCATTTGAACTAAACTGTTTATATTTCCACATAGAAGCTGAATTACAGCTCCTCTATTTATTGTTTGTGTCCATTGGTGTCCAGCAGATGACGCCACAAGCTAAAATTCAAGCAGGCATAGCCTCAGTCAGACTCAGAACCCAGTTTTGGTTGATATAGTGAAGAAGTCTAATAGGTGAAATTCTGGTCATACTTCTCTGAAACAATATGATAATAATAGATAACAAGAATACAGAACATATAAGTAGCAGAGAATGACAACAGATCATGCAGACGAGAAATCTGTTTTTGAAATGAAATCGGGGTACACACAGAAGAAATGGAGCAACAAATTGAATAAACATTTTAAGCCATTTCATACCTTACCAAGTGCACAACATGTGTGTATGTGTGTGTGTGTGTGTGTATACATGAATGAATGAACATAACACGTGAGTCACAGACGGCAGATGTCCACAGTATCAGGTTTACATACAGCGTAGAACTACTCATTACAGTATGTGTGTATTATGTTACAGACAAGTCTACATTTAAAAGTGATTAACACACTAAACCGATGTTTTAAATATTAAATGAAAACAGAAAGAAGTCAGTCCTCCGTGACTCTTAAAAGTTGTATCAGCGATTTTAAGCCTGAAACATATGTGTCAGATTCAGCTGACCTTCACGATCCGCTTGCTGCCTGTCCCATAAATCGGCTGTGAAAAAAACACGTCTCTATGGTCAGCCTAGGGTCTGAGATATGCCACAATAATGCCGATGATTGGTTGAACACTGTTTGTTTTTCTGTGGAAAGGTTGGTAGAACCGATTGTATTTTGGAGTAAAACCGACGTACAGCAATGATGTCGCGTGCGCCCAATTTATAGGAGTCATCGCAGATACATTGAAAAAAAGACGTCTGTGCAAATTGCAAACAGTGCGTACATGGCATTCCTGATCGACGGAGACACAGATATCGCCATAAAAGAATGCGTCATTGTGTACGGTCGTATCTTGCGCAGAGGAAGACCGGTGAATATACTTTTGGACACATTGAGGTCGAGCATGCTCATGCTCAAGGTAAGCCATGTCATGTCATGGAGCCTATGTCAATAATATGCCTACCGTCTCGTTACTGCATTAACCATAATATTCTTATACTTAAAAATGAAAAAATAAAAATAAATAAATAGACTGCATTATAAACTCTTGATCTGGGTAATAAATGGTAAGTTAGTTACCTTTCTTGTAGAATTGTGTTTCAAATAAATAACTTTATATTGACCATATTGTTAGGTAATCATTTACAAGCCAATATTGCCTATATGGACAGCGATTTTAAAAAAAAACCAAATAAATAAATACATTTTAAAAAGTGAACTTGTAAAACTGCAGTGTTAAATGTGATGCATTTAAAAATTTTGGTGCACCTAACTTTTGTGCTGGTGCACCTAAGAAAAAAAGTTAGGCGCACCAGTGCAACCAGTCCAAAAAGTTAGTCTAGAGCCCTGTCCAAGACTTATTTTTGCACTTTATAGCAAAACATGAGCGTGATGTCATTGAAGAGGCAATGGCAAACTTCGACTCAGCTGATCATGAGTCACTTCTATTTTTCAGTGATTGTCACCAGATTCCTACTAAAGTACATCTACATCAACTTTTGGAACAGTTAGGCTACAAACCTCTTATCCAAAATGTTTGTGATTGAATACCGGAGATCTTTTCTTAAGGATCTTGCTGCTACTTTGCCACCACAAACACTAGCAAACATTATTCAACAGCAAAAACCAACACCTAAGCTTGTGAAGGACATCCTTGTTTTTCCTGAAGTCATGACAGCCCAGCAGAGCTGTGTAGCAAGATTCCTGAAAAATATGGGGCAGATTTGCTCTTTGGGAGTCAAATTGTGGTGAATTTCATTGAAACAAGGGATTTCCAGTGTTCAAGTTCACACATGTGGTTGCTATCTGATGTTGCCTTTAATCTACCAGAATTCCCTAGAAAGCCCACAGTTGCCACTTTGTCTCCATAACAAGGAATATACTTGGCTAGCTCTGTCTCTGCCATCAAGGGTATTACAGATGCATCAATCTGTAGAAAAAAAAATCTAGTGCAGCTTTAGAATTTAGAATTCTACAAGTTTATAAAATAAAATGAAAAATGTATATTTTGTTCAACAAAAACAGTCAGCTGAAAGTATGAATCATTAAGACTGTCACTTGGCCCCACCTACTGGCAATTCATTTTCTTTAAAAAAGTATTTTAGTATATTTTTTATATTTAGAGTATTTTATATTTTAATATGAAATAGAGAAAATACATCTATGCACCCGTTAATACAGAATTCATGTGGTGTCAGTTTATCATACAAATCTACATGTTAAATATAATTCGGACGTTGAGAAAAATACTGCCAGTGATGAAGTCATCTGTGGAGACGTCCGGGACCATTCAGTTGGTCAAGGATGAATTCCAGCCTTTAATTCAAGCCTGCAAATTTAACCAAGGCCATTAAACCTAAGAATGCACTTTAGGTGCCTTTCGTACCCATGTCGTAATGCAAGAGACCACACTATGTCCTTATAAGACATTCCTAATTCAAAGTAAAATGTTATTTCATTAATCATCTCCATCTCATCTCCTGTACGGTCATGGTCAGTGTGTTCATTAAATAAAAAAAAGGTAATGTTGTTACTAATGTTCTGTAACACATTTGTACTTGTACATACCGTTCTGAGGGGTGTCACATGTATGTAGTTACAGAAATATTACAGCTGTAGATATTATGTAGCAGTGTGTACTTACACTGTGGTTTAATACTACATACACATATAGTTAGTATGGAAGTAGACAGGAATTAGGGACACTAAATATAAAGTGTGACCAAAAAAAGTTTCTTTAACAAGTCGACATATTAAGACAAAACTAAGTGACCAAAGACAGCCCCTGCAAGTCACCATAATTTTATACACATTGCAAAAAAAACAAAAAACAACAACAACAAAAATCAATTATTATTTGTTGTTGTTGTTTTTGGTCAATACAATACTTTAGACTGCCAAAATATAGTTTTATTTAGTATTTTTATGTCTTCTTTTCTAGTAAATTCTTTTTAACATTATCAAATCAAAATGCATCTACTGGAGAAATAAATCATGTTTGTTTAAGCCTTGTTTTCTGAAAAATAGTAAATTTCCTAGTAAAATGTAAAAGAAATAGCAAGAAGGTAGGATAGTTATTGTTTGTAAAAATTACTCTAATAATCTTTGAGCCAGTTTTGAGTCTTTATAAAATTAGACATCTCTTGTACAGTCTCACCAATGAGATGATGATGGAAAATATGATGAGCAGTCGGCTTAACTGTACTTTCAGTCATGAGCTAGGCTTTACATAGATATATAAATATAGACATACAGTATATATGAGCATCAACTGTTGAGTTCAGCATGCCACTGTTATTACAGCATGAAAAAGATATTACACTTAGATTTATATGTATATATATATATATATATTTATATATTTATAAATGTGAACTCTTCTCACTTCAGTTTTAGATTTGTATTTGTTTATTTAAATGTCTATATTGTAGTTCAAATTTGTATAAATGAGTTTGAATTCAGTTAAATTTATATATATATATAAACTAGTGCTGTAAAATGATTAATCGCGATAAATCGCATCCAAAATAAAAGTTTTTCTTTACTTAATATATTTGTATGTACTGTGTATATTTATTAAGTAGATATAAATACAAACACATGCATGTATATATTTAATGAAAACATGTTATGTTTATATATTAAATATATTTAGATATAA
>JAUCMT010033877.1:0-17758 GCA_032357475.1 Enteromius thamalakanensis | reverse complement strand
ACATATACATATATATATATATATAATATATACATAAATATATACACAGTAAAAAGGGCTTAGTGAGAGATAGTGTAATAAAATGTATTATTTTTTTCTACATTATGTTTCACATTATTACCATTAGGGACCTAGTCACATTATTATTCTTGTCATTAAACTTGTCACTATAAGTAGTCACTATATTACCTTACATTACATTTATTTTTCATATTCAAATAGACAAGAATATACAGTCAAACCACAATGTATTCAGACACCTTGAACATTTCTCACATTATCACAGTTTATTCACTATAGTTTAAAAATGTAAACTGAATGAGTAAAAATCATGACAATGTCAGATAACTTTGATAAAAAGGTATGTAATGAATTACACTGAAGAGTTGTCAGCTGTTAAATTTAAGCGAACAATTAGACAATAGAAAATTAGGTCAGCCAAGTACCAAGCAACTACTAATCAATTACTAATTTTGTTAAAAAATAAAATAAATAATAATAGTAATAATATGCCACAGCTTATTTTATTTTGCTATCCTCTTGCTAGCAAACATGAATGACCTTTTCTTCAGGTTTCACAGACAGGGCTTAAACCATTGTAGACTAAAATGTAAATCTGAGCTGTTTCAACTGAAAGAAACTTGCAATGACTGATCTTAAAATATATCAGTGTATATATATATATATAATATATCACATAAAGGCCCGGTTTCACAAACGGGGCTTAGCTTAAGCCAGGACTAGGCATTAGTTAAATTAAGATATTAAGCAACTTTTACAAAAATGCCTTATAAGAAAATATTACAGGTGTGCATCTTAACACAGAACAATGAGACTGACATGCTTTAAGATATGTCAGAGCAAGATATTTTCATCTGAGACGGCTCAAACATGCAATTTGGACTGGGACTAGCTTAAGCCTTGTCTGTGAAATTGGGGGAATGTATAACAAATCCTAGCTTAGTCTAAGCCACGTCTGTGAAACCTGGCCATAGTGTCCTGCACACACTAGTAAAAAAAATCCATCTGGTGTCTGAATCATTTTTGGTTTCACTGTACATGTGTAATCAACCATTTATATCCCTGACTTGCTCATTGTGATGGTAAACGCATAAAATAATTCACAAACAACCATGTGTTCCTAATTTATGTCACTCACCCTCCAGTGCACTGCACAATTAAACTAACCCAAACTCACTGCTGAGTCCATCACCCAGTGCTCTGCTGCCACACCTGTTATAAGACTGCTCAGTACCTGAAATCGGATTGGTACCTGATTGCCTCCTGCATTGTGGCACTCATACACCCCCACCACGCCATCTGCAAAGTGTCCCAGTGTGTCCAGACAGTTCTGACCCTGCTGTAGTGCTCCAAAGGCTATGTCCTGATGATCAGGGACCCTAAACAAGAAACAAGATACCAATTACACAACCTTTTAAACTGCATTGACTAGTTGATGAGTTTCAGTTACAAATCTTTTCAGTTAAAAAGTTTAAAATGTACACATTTAACTTTAACGCTGTTTAAAAGTGCAGGCAGTTTTAATTAAAGACTCACAATCAGTCAATCACCTTTATTTATAAAGCTCCTTTAACCATATATTTTGTGTCAGCTCTGTTTGCATTTCCTCAATCATTGTGCCAAATCAAAGGTTTATGCACACAAAACCATCTGATCAAAAAGCACATACATACTCGCGCTCAAAGTTATCCAACAGCTATTTTTTATTAGACTGAGGTCAGACACTCACCGTAGCTCAGGATAGACATGCTCCAGGTACCACTTAAATGGTTTGCAGCCCAACCTCTTCTTCATTTCCAACCGGCTCTGAATGCTGCAAATAATGAAGGAGGGCCGGTCATGTGGAGTTCATTTAGAAGTCTAAATCTTTCTAAACTGAGAACTTCAACTAGATATTGTTATTGTGGCCTTGGTAGTGAAAACAACTCAAAACTTTTCCTTAGAAATAAAATTGTAAATTAAGTCAAATACACACTTACTTGCCATAGGGAACGTTACGGGCTGAGGGCACAGCAGCGTAGTAAAAGTTCTTAAAATCATCCATCCAAACCTCTGCCGCTCGCCTTGTGTTCCTGCAAAGACAAACACAAGCACACAAGACTAAATTACACTTTATGTAGAGATACTGCTAGTCTGCTAATGACCATAACATGTCCACTACATTATTCCTGATTCTAATCCCAAAACCTTCTGTAGCATGCCACTGGGTGCTTTATAATTATGACATCATTACGTCACTTTAAGTTTCAACTGCACTGCCTCACAACAGCTCACTGATTACTGCCTGCAATGCAGCATTCACCCACTGGGTGGAGTACACCAACCAGAATAACGAAGGGCTTGTGTGGTTTGAGCAACCCTAAAACCAAAGGTGAGTAAGAATTGTGTTCTTTAGCTACAGTAACGTTGCTCACTTTGTTTAACCAGGCATATATGCAACATCTAGCAAGATTACAACAATCCTACGGTTATTACCCTGAAATGGCAAAAATAGATAGCTTAAAGTCAAACACATTTAAATTAAAATATAATTTAACATTGTAAGCGTACAAAAAAAAAACAAGACAATTTAGCAGCAGTTATTTCCATCTTCAGTCTCACATAATCCTTAAGAAATTATTATAATATTCTGATTCTGATCAAGAAACACTGCTAAATATAATCAATGTTTTATAAACTGCTGTACTACTATGTAATACTTTTTGAGTTCAAAAGAACTTTGTAACAATATAAACTTTCAATTTTTGTCTTTTCATGTCATAAAAAATGACTGATCCCAAACTTTTAAATGCTAACAAGATAATTCAATGTATACCTGGCAAAAACTGTGCCGCTGCCTCCTGGGAAAGTGTATGGATGCTGTTTTCTAAAGACGTGACCCACTCGACTGCAGGGAATGATCTCCAGGCTGCCTCCGCATTGCCAGACCCGGAATGAGATCTCTGATCACAAGAGATTCCAGATATTAACAACAAACATCATACAACAGCCTTAATTATACATTTCCAAATGGGAAAATAAGGGACAATTCCACCTGTTTTATACTCAAACAAACAAAAAAAAGCACTTCTTTGTGAAACTTCTTGATCTTTGCAACTTCTTTAGACACACACACACACACGCAAAATACAACATTATTCCATGCTGATGGATCATTTCTGGAGCTGCTGTAGACTTTTCCACAAGCAGCCCAGCTGAGAAAAGTGCTGTGTTTGTGAAATGAGTCAGGATTTTCTTTCAGAATCCATCATGCCACAGACATTATGACAAAACCTGAAAAACTCTACCTCATTGAGTCTTACACTGCAGTTTTCTATTCAAGTCTCGATGCTAATATTATAAAAAAGGCAATAGTTCTTTAGTGGTGACCCAAATTGCCCCTTACATTTCTGGCTGAGTAAGGCTTTCTCTCATATAATCTAATGATACAGAAGTACCGTGATTTCATTTTCAGCATTAATATACAGAGACGCCACATATTTATGGCACATTACTGAGACAGGAATTTAGGAATTACAATGCATTAAAACGGTCCTAAAATAATTTTAGAGGAAGTATAAATTCAAACTGCCTTCCCTCCCTCATAAATAGAACCTATTTAAGAGTTCATGAATAGCAATTACAATATAATATGTATTCAACTGAATTTAGTAGAAATAAAAATATGCATTAGATAATTTTCCTTCTATATTTAAAGTGATATGAATCCAGCCACTTTTTGGGGCTACTTCAGGCAAATCTGAAAGACTGAGAAGGTCCACTGTGTCTTCTGTCACTCAGCTTGTCCGAGAACAACACAAGAGACGGAGGGCATTTAGAAAAGCATCCACTCACCAAGATTCTCACCGCCCCACACGTCCATCATCATGTCGTACTTGCCCAACTCCTCAAAGTAATTCTTGTCCATTACAAAGAGGCCACCAGCAATCATGGGAGTCCTGGACAACACAAGCAACACAACATCAAATCTTCATAGAACTTACCAGTCTTTATCTAACACACTGGCGATGTGTTTTTGCATTCAGTCCATTTGTGACTTTAAAAACATTGTGCTCATTTCACTCTCCAATGCCATGATAGAGCAATCTGATCACAGCCTCATAAACAAAGTCATTAAACAACACTGGAATCATTAAACAAGAATGAAGAGTGCTGTGTCATGAAGACTTTTACACAGCACATCCCATAAAGGCACCACACTGTTTATTATCTTAATGTACTTTTAATGTAGTCGCTGCACGGTGATTTCACATCACAGCAATGCACTCTCCATACAATCCCCCATTTCGGTTGCTTCGCACCTTACTTTCTCTTTTCTGCTCGCCTTTAGCTGTTAATGATTTGAGTCATTCCCTGGAGAACCTTTCACAAACAAGCGAGCAAGCACATGGGCTCCTTGGACAAACTTGTTTTTTTATTATTACAAGAACTTCAGGGGATTCTTTTCCCATGTTGACAGCAGAATTTATTTTATTTTTATTTAAAATATTATTTTAAATGTAACATTTTTTAAATGTCAACTTTGCAAGGTTAAGACGAAGTACATAAGATGCAAAACCTAAAACATTAAGGTTAATAAAAATGGCAAAAGCACAAATAACAAAACTAAACTAAGCTAAACTGAAAGCCCAAATCTTTAAAAATAAGGTCTTAATAAATCAAAAACAGACTGGAGTTCTGTTTCAAGAGAGTCTATACATTAAACAAGTGACATTGAATTAATTAGAGAACAGTGTGTGAAGAATAAAAAGTAGTCATCCGCCAACAGTCCACCACTGAGTCACTGGTTCATTATCTAAAACGTTTGAAGTATGGATTTTTAAGAAGAGAGACTCATTCTTACTTGATGGGAGCAATGGGGTTTCCCTGCCGTGCTCGTCTTTGTTCCAGGGTCATGTAGTCCCATTTAAAGACTAGATTCCAATCAAAACCTGGATAAAGATTAGACACATTACATTAGGACGAAGTCTGACTTTAAATGTAGGTTCGATGCACTGCTCAACCATGTGTCAGGTAAGGGAATACTGATTCTGATGAACTTTACTGATGATACCAGATGCTTTTTGTTTAGAACAGCATACTATGTTTCCACTTTCACAATAGGCAGCATCTTTTCTGCGCACAGCATTCAAATGTTTTCATGTAACATTTCTTTTCTTGAAAAGACATTTTACACAAAACCGGATTAAAACCGCATTTGCATTACCAGTAGGAAAGACCCCAGCTTGCCAAACGGCAAAAGAATAGTCTTAAAGTTTTTAGTAATCGTGGGGTTTAGGCTTTGGCTCTGGGTAAAATACTGTATCCTTAAAACCTTGCTGCTGGCATGTCTTGTTTTCTGAATGCCTCTTGTTTTCTGTCGGCTGTACACACTAATCAACATAAAATGTGACACTCTGTAGCCTTAGATTGTGAAATGAATGCAAGAAAAAAAGAAAACCAACACAATACAGTATGCAAATAAATAAGGCGGTTACATTTGGTGCGCTAAACATTTCTTCAAAATGGAATGGGATGGGAATGTAATGTGTTTACAGACACAGAATTAAAAAAATATACCAAATTATTGGTAACTAAAATAAGGCTGATACAATTAAATTATATTTATTACATGAAAAAAAAAATGGAAATAAGCTTAAGCTAAAATAATAAAATGACAAAAAAAATTAATCAACTATTAATAAAGCACTTTTAATAAAGGAGTATAAAAGTAAATATTATAATATATAAAAATAAATATAAAAGGCCTGAATGCCTGTTAACTAGCACACCCTCAAACTAAATGTGCTGAAATAGGCCCATATAAATAAAATGATATTTCTAACATGCTGCTTTACAAAATGCAGTGAAAACATGGATAGATCAATCCATTTGATTTCCCATTGCATTCAAAACCCTCAAAACTCAGAGGAAAAGCTATTCCACTCAGAGATAGAGCTATTATGCCTAAAATCCCTCAGACAAAAATCAATCAAATGGTTTCCATTCCTAAAAGGACATCTTCTCTTTTGGAGATTTATCATGCTCTCACTCTTATGCACATTGAGCTGCCTCCACAAATTCTCTCTGTGTTGCTTTCACTCCAAACATGCATCTAAAGATACAGTACTTCACACAGAATATAGCTCTGCACATGAAACACAATAAATGCCATCTGCTGTACTACCTATAAACACACGCAAATACATGCATGAATGGACGCAATCATATCATATACATGCACACAATACATAGGCTCTGGATAGAGATTGAAGTGTTGTGATGAAATAGGAGCTGATGAAAGAGATTTACCTCCTTTAAGATCTGCAGATGCCCCCACGTACTGGAAATTGTCCATGTTAATGACATCTATGATGGGCGACACAACCCGAGACTTATCCTGCCAAGAACAACAAATGATGTGAAGCTCAGCTGATAGTACACAGACAGTTATAGTACAAGTATATCTCTGCTTCAATGCATTCATAAAATGTATCTGGTAGAAAAAATACAATTTAACCAGAAATAAACTGTCCTGACATTAAGAAATGTGCATTTAACTGCTGTTACGAATCACAGCAAATCCATCAGAAACACCTCAGAAAATCCCATTAATCTTGTGAGCTTTGCTGCCACATGACTGGAGTATTTAGAGTTGAGTGCTATGAGTTAAACACTCCAGAAAAGACAGGCAATCAACTTTACGTGATAGGTGTGAAGAATTTAACACTAAATATAAATGTATTGCTTCTCAGACATCTTCCCAATATTCATTATGACAATTCTGGGACACCCTGACGAATCAAATCATCCCAACTCTAAATTAACCAATTCATTTGTCACCATGCTGGAATGTTTTTGTGTGGCAGTTTTCATATGAATGTAGTTACATTAAATACAGTTTGTTAAATTAATACATTATAATTAAATATGTGTCTTTGATGTATTTAGTGAAAAACTAAAAGTGTTTTTGCTGAATAAACATGCTTTGATTATTTTAATTTTTATTTGCTCCCATTAAACTTTCTGATGCTGCAAACGCTAGCCGATACGCATGTGTTTTTTTTTGGTATGCGAAAAATAGCTTAGTTCCAAAACTGCTGATACAATTCTTTCGGGTCAAATTTATATGTAGCACTTTGAGATTTGCTTCAAATATAAAGTGCATTATAAATCAAATTAGGTTAGTTCACCTAAAAACTCCTTAAATTCTGTCGTTATTTACTCACCCTTGCTCCAAAACCATTAGACCTTCTTCGTAACCAAAATTAAGATATTTTTAGCCATCTGTCCCTATAGACTGCAATACAACTGAAATAATCCCAGATCCATAAACATAATAAAAACACAGGGAAAAAAGTCTATGTCACACCAACTGGATCAACTTTAAGTTTCGCGACAATAGGAGAATACCTTTTTACTTTTTTTTTGTGCAAAAAAAGCAAAAATAACATCATATACACACAACCATTCTTCTCCTATGATTTAAGTCTTCCGCTATTTTTGAGAACATTACTACGTAAACGTACACGTAAAGAAACAGCCAAAGATTTGATTACATCAAAAGAAGTTAAAAATATTTTTATTAAAAAAAAAAGTGTTCTTGTAGCATCACAAAAGTGAGGTTATTCCACTGATGTCACATGGACTGTTTTACCAATGTTTGTGCTTCATTTCTGGACCTGGGATTCTTTCAGTTGTATTGCGGTGTATGGAGGGATAGATTGCTCTCTAATATCATCAAAAATATCTTCATTTGTGTTCTGAAGATGAACGAAGGACTTTTGAGTTTGGAGTGACACGAGGGTGAGTAATTGCCAAAATTTGTATTTTTGGGTAAAAATTTTTTTTTTTATTTTTTTTTTCCTAACAAATGTATGTATTCACTGTACAAACACTGTATCTGACATCTAGTTTTTTTTTTATAGTATCTACTATGAATTTCCTTATACTGACTACTAGTAGTTAATGTTTAGGTGAATGCTGATATAAAGCCAGAAGAACTCTAATGATAAGCAACAGTGAGTGAACGCAATAAGTGGAAAAGTGAAAAATGTCAAAAACCATTAAAAGCCAATTCAGTAGGAGTTTAGCTCTTGACGATCTACTCTCCAATTTAGGCTGTATATTTCTGCTCACTCACACATGCACATACATTTGAAATCAAAACGATTATATTCTGCTTCAATATAAGTCCTGTGTAGAGGTACTTCTCCAGAAGCAGGACAATATTAATTCATGCTCGGTATAATAATAATCATGAAGAAGCGCTTGGATAAATTCTGGGGTCACTAACTCCACAGCTTGATTATGTGCTTATCTGGGTCATCCGGCTAAAAATGAAGACACCTAACAATATAAATGGGGTTATAAAACCTCTTACTACATTTATGCCTGTAATTTGTACATTCAGTGTCTTGTACTTCTACTCTCTTATTTATTTTGTGAGTCAAAAGCCTTGAGGCAATTACATGTGCCCTGGGGACGCAACTGAAGCAAATATTTCTTTAAGGTCTATCTGATCCTGACCCAGAACGGACCTGCACATCCGCAATTGAGGTGTGTTTACTTGCATTCAACACACCTGTGCACACACACAGAGGACTTATCAGCATGCTGTACTAACAAAGGGTGTTGAATGGCACTAGTTCCTCATCATATTCTTTATGGCTTGTTTGAGAACTGTTGGCAGTCGACAGCAGGATTGGATACAAACAGGTATAATGATACGGCACTGCAAATAAATTTTGCGCGTCAAGACACACAGCCAAAGAAAACAACAACTTCTCATCTACTCTTCTCTTTTAGCATCTTGGCCTGACATTTGCAATTGCAGTGAGCTGCTAAACGTCTGCGGCTGTAATGAGCATGTGTGATTATAGCCTTCAAAAGCAATGGCTAATTTGCCAAATCTGAGAACCATAAGAGAACCAATGATTTGCTGATGGTCAGAGAAAGAAACAATGAGAGAGAGAAAGAAAAACATGTCTGACCTCAGCAACCCTTTCTAGCAGGGGCTCCAACCAGTGTTCATTACACTCGCAGTGGCTGTCAAGGAAGGTTAGTACACTGGCCGTGGCAGCATCTGCCCCTCTGACTCGGGATCGCATCAAGCCTGAGAACACAAAACACAACTACAGGATTGAGAATCAAAAGCACTGAACTATGCAGAAGATTGTTCTCTTTGTATATTATCCTAATGATCCACACACAAGTGTGCAGGGAACCATAATGTTGTCATAAAGTACTGTTATTTTGGGAACTTCACAAGTTTGGTTAGATTTTTTGAAAAAGTAATGGCATGATGCCTGTGTAGTTCTCTTTAAAGGGAACTTATAAAAGTAGACACCTTTATTCAACAACAACAAAAAAAAAGTATGTGCATTTTTTAATCCCCTTTTTCAAATTCAACTATTTTAATTAATTACATGCAGTAATAATCATGTTAACACTGCAAAATATTTTGCCACAAGCTGACAAAAATGTAAAATAGTAAAAAATTAACAAATTAAACAAATAACACAAATATTCCTTTAAAAGCAAGGTAAGCGATTTTTTCAAAAAAGCTTCAGAAAACAGTCGGGCTGAATATCTAAACATGCCTTCAGCAAACGCTGTGCCTGTTTAAAGGCCAAAGTACACAAAGCATACTACGTCATTTTCGTCATCAGGAGGGCTCGCGTACAGGGTGCAGGCAATTTTTTGAGACAAGTCAAAGAGTGCAAGTCAAGTGGTGGCATTGCGCATGTATCGAGCTTGTCCGTCCGCACTAATCCGCAATCTAGTGTAACTTACTTTAAAAGCTGTGTGGACGCGGCTTTAAGACTGCCTACACGACGCGATAAAGCAACCATTGAAAACCATTTGGAATTAGTGTCAGCCCGTCATAAATAGAACAGTTTCCTGTCGGAGATTCGTTGCATCGCATCATACCACTATCACGAGGATATCGTCAAGTTCATCGCATCTCGCATACACCCCTATAAAATAAATTAAAAATGTAAAAAATTTTAGTTATTGAAATGGTAACCTCATCTGTTTGGCTTAGTTGTTATTTTGTGTGGGAGTTTTAATTATCATTATTATTATTTTATTTTTTCCTCTCTCGCTTTTCTTTTCTCCCACTCTCTCCTTAATTGAGGATAACAGATACATATGTATATAAATATATATAGTTTTTTTTTTTTTCTACGAACTGAGATGTATGTATATGTAATGCACATGTACTGTAGCATAAATCATGTTTAATACAGCTTATATGTTTGTTTAATATTACTTTATATTTATATGCATTGTTAATTTTGTATATTAAACAAAATAAAAATAAAAGTAAAAACATGTATATATTAAAAACAAGGTTGTCATCATACCACATGGGACAATGTATGCAAAGAAAACACTTTCTCCCTTTAAAATATAATAAGTGAAAGCTCATTTAGTGGAGACATAAAAATCTATCAAGAACTAAGAAACACTAAATATTAACCTGTTTGGCTCAAAGAATATCTATATTAACTTCATGAACACAGATTTATACTGTATATATAAAAAAAATGACTCTCACATCTAATCTACTTTCTTTTCTTTACCATGAAGTAATTTGTGTGTAAAAAAGACAAAATTTTTGAAAGCAAATACAAGGAGTCTGTTTAGTTGGATTGAAATAGGATTTGAACAAAAGGCTTTGGAAACGAATAAACAAACTGCAGTTTTGGCTACAGACAGCATTTTTTGCTTGACAGATATATAAAACGCCTTCCAAAAATACACTCCAGCTCGTAACAGACCATTTGCCTTTCTCCTCTTTAATTTTCTCCATATTTGCACCTATGAAGTAGGAGCAGTGCTTTAAATGACTTCATGTTGAGGCTGGTCACAATTAGTCCCAATAGTAAAACTTCATCTAGTTCGAATAGACGCCTAGATTTTAATGACCAAACAAGAACTGCTAGTAAAGGGCCACTGGTCCTTACATACTGTATCAACTAGGGTACGGTTTTGATTAACACTGTTACTGTGATTCAGAGGGTTATAAATCACTCACCCTCTCGACGATCGTTCCGTAGGACTCTGACTTTCTCAATTTTCCCAAGTAAGGCACCATCTTCAGCTGAAAGCCCAGAGAAAACATTGTGTCAGCTCAAGTGTTCAGGGCAATACATCTCTTCTATTATATATGCTGTAGTTAATATACACAGGAGAAATGTGGTAAGATGTGCCAGTGGGCAACTTGTGTCACTTCGTTAATTCAGAGAAAGTCGGCACAATTTTGTAAATGTCACTATATATTTAGAAAGGGCACATCATGTACAGCTTGCTACAAACTTTGGTCTTGGGAAAGTTTAGGGCAGGGAACTACAAGTCAAATTTCTTCAGTGATGGTGAACAGAAACTCAACAGAAAATGATTTTTTTTTCACAAACTAATTAGCTTAACTTAAAAGAAACCACAAGGTAGGAGCATACTTTCATATTTTCTTGAAACCTTAATTGACTGTGTCCCTTTTTGACATTTCTTTGGTCGTATTTTACCAACTAATAAAAATCAATAGCAGACACACTGAGATATAATCAGGTGCACTAGTTTGACCCCAATCTGAATTCTCCTTGCCTACAGATGACAATTTGATTCAATTTGATTAAAAAATGATTAAAAAAAGGGGCAGAGAGACCAAACTCTCTGCTACATATTGTAAAAACAAAAACTTGAAACGAAAACGTAATGGAAAGTAGGACAAGTTTTACAAGTAAAACCACAGAAGAAAGATGAGGACTAATAAGTCCAGTTCCTGCCAGGATCCCTGCAGCAGAACATTATAGAGCAGGGCAGCTCTGCCTTAAGGACAGAGTACATATAGAGTTCAGACATCTGAAGGGGTCACTAGGTGTTTTATAACCCAAAAAAACATAAAAGTGCCATGAGCTGGGCACTCTGGAAAACTGTTGTTGCCATGATGACACATTTTATACAGTCTCAAATCTCAGTTGGACTGTTGTTGTGTTCTTCTATACGGATGTACTGCATGTTAAGAATATGTGAGTATGTGATTATATATATGCATGCACAGGGAGAAAACTACCTAAACAACATGATGAAACAGATTGATAAATCATCTCACAATCATATACAATTTAATTGGTAGCTAAAGGTCAAAACACTTACGGTTGTCACTGTAGTCGTCCACCAAGATGATCTCTTTGACCAGATGAGAAGGGCTCTTCTTCAGCACACTGAAGACAGGAAAAGAGGACAGGTTTAGGGTTCATAGGATAATTTTTTTTTAATACAGTAAGGATGCATTCAATTAATCAAGTAACGTTAAAAGATATTATATTAAAAGAATCCTGATAAGAAAACGCATTACAGCTTTCATAAAAATATTAAGCAGCATAAGTGTTTTCAACATAAGTAATGTTTCATATGCTAATATTTCATATTTTACTGTTTATTGTAAATATAAGCAAACAAACACAGCCACTGTGAATATAAAAAATAACCTTCAACAATTATACTGACTCCAAACTTTGCTCAGTAGTGTACTAAAGCTGTACTAAAGTCCGTGAGACATAATATTTGTGAATTATTAATATTATTATTGGAAAAAGCTTTAAATCATGTTTACTTGAGAAATACTCAGTGTCACTGCTTAAATTTCTGTTTATTTATACTGTAAATAAATGTGTGCGATTAATAATAGTTTTACTATATTCAGATTAGTACAAAAACAGTGAAGTTTTACTGGTATTGGCATTATAATTTTGGTATGATGACAATCATCATAGTGCATATTAAACATGCGTTTGACATGTGACGTCTCACCTGATCACAGTGCGCAGCAGGGCTGAACGGGCCTCATTATGGAAAGTGATAACCACACTGGACGCAGGAAGATCTGTCCTCCACTGTTTGTGACGACAACTGAGAGAGAGCGAAAGAAAAAGATGCAGCATTAAAATATGGGCAACCACTTCTTCAAAAATCGAGTCGAGTTCAACTGATGATCTGTTGTTTAACTGACTATTTGAAGCAATCAAAAACATAATAAGACTGACTGTATTTGTATTGAAAGAAGCGTTACACAGTGAACCCTACTGTCACACCGCTACACCTGAATGCAGTCTTAAACCCTTAGAGGAGCTCAAACCCACATTCATTTAATGCTTCTCTGAGGCATAGATGGACAGGGAGGTCATGCATGCTTAAACACACTGGACTAGCGTCTACAAACATGCACACGCACATATGTGCACACTACAGTATAAAAGGTTTCAGCTTCACACACACAAACACTCGCACTGTTTTTCTCACGGAGGTTTTAATTTGACAGCTATGGGTCTAATCCTCCGGTTTCCTAGCACCTCTCATCTCAGGATAAGAGCGCACACAATGCTTCCTCTGCACTGATGCCATCGATTTTGTGGCTGCTGGGTGCCTGGCAGGGGAATCACGGTCAATTCCTTCTACACTGCTGTTAAACAACAGGTCAGGGTTGGGAGCCCACCACCAGAGACTCAAACTGACTTCAGTAAAGGGATGGGATTAGTGTCATCCATGACACTAATACTACACACTTGGCATTTAATTCCATTATGGCCAGAGAAATCACATTCCTAAAGGTATAAGGTGGCACACCTAAATTTTTCCCTAACCTTTTTCCATTGGACATGTAAAGGCATTTCAGCCATTTTCCACTCCTTGACTTCTTGGGAATACATTAAGGGGCCAGTGCACATTTCTAGCCCTGTTTGCTGGAGGTCTCGTGAGGAATAGCTGTGCAGTAGGCCATTAATAGAATGGAGGCTTTGACTAGAAGACAAGCACTTTTTAGAGCATATCCCATTGGCACGCTTCCCTCCGCTGGCCTCCAACCACCCAGCATGGCACCAAATAAACTCTCAAATACTTCCACTGCTGCAGCTCAAGTCAATAGCTAATAGAATAAATGTTCTGGTCTCAGTGTGCTGAATGCATGCTTCTATGTTCTAAGATTTTGATTAATAAATCAATATTTGTAATTAATTTAAGCAGCTGTATTAAAAACCAATATTTAAAAAATGATGACCTATAATTGGTAGCATATACCTATAACACACACACATACACACAAACACACACATGTTGGGTTTACATGTTTTATAGGGACATTCCAATGATGTGGCGTAATGATGTTTATACTGTACAGACTGTATGTGGTATTGTCCTACACCTAAACCTACCCCTTACAGGACACTACAGGCACTTTTAGATTATCAAAAAACTTAATTCTGTATGATTTATAAGCTTGTTTCCTCATGGGGACCTAACAAATGTCCCCACAAGGTCAAAATTTACTGGTATTCCTATCTTTGTGGGGACAATTGGTCCCTATAAGGTGATAAATACCAGGTGCACACACACACACACACACATAACTGAGTCTGTGGTGAAGTGCCCTCTACTGAAGTTCGTGGGCACTCCACTCTAATAAACGTGACAGTCACCTTGATAATCAAGAATAGTATAATGTTTTTATTCTTATAAAATATAAAAAAAATATTTTCTCAGAATTACTTAATATATATTTAATTATTAAAAAATTAGACTGTATTTAATTATATATTCCTGTTTTTATGATGTGTTATGGGGTTTTAATTGATTAATAAATTTTTCTTATGTGTTATGTGACTTGTAAAGCACCTTGGCCAACATCTGTTGTTTTTAAGCGTGCTATATAAATAAACAAAATGAAACGATTAACATTTATTTATATTTAATAGGCTATTTAAATGGTCTAAATCAAATGATTCATTTACAGTTTGATCAGAAACTAAAGCATGGTCTGGGACAACTGGAAACTTAATAACAACCACAACAACAAATAAACAATAAAAAAATCTCTTAAAAAAAAAAAAAAAAAAGAAAAACTTTGCTACATAACCATAATTGGTCTATGAGTCTAGACATACAGAACTAGTATCAAAAATCTTTCATTCTGCTTTGTGCCACTTTAAAATATCCAACATGCAATCATTATCATCAGTACATATAAGAAGGAGGACTAAGGTTACACCCTACAAATGCTGAGAATCATTGTATTGACAAGACAAGACAAATGGCCAGCATCATTAAACACATGGGGGAAACAAAAACACCAATTAGCGCACATGCGCACAAAGACAATGTCGCCTACATAACACCCATGGAATCATAATGAACATGCTAACAGCAAAGAAAAAAATAATAAAATTGCCTTTGCTCACCACCAAATCAATACAATCTCCAGCCAATCTCAAAAGTCCTTATGGTAGCTCATTTGTGTAATGATTATGCTCCTTTGTACAGGTGATCTCTCGATAATCAACTGGGCTGGTTTAAATGCGCTTTGATCAATAAAGGCCCATTTATACCAAGCACGATAACTATAAAGATAAGATAACTATATTTGCCTCCACACCAGTGAATGATATCTTCTGTTTAAGCTCAAGCGCGTTTGTCGCTTTAAATCCTGATAGCAGGATTGATTCGGATTGGTTGTCAATGTTTCTATCGTCCATCAGCTGGAAAAAAATCGTTCTGAAAATCATTTCCAACAATATAGTTTCCCTGTCCTTTATCGTTATCGTTGTGGTGTGGACACTGCTATTCTTTAACACTGAGAACGGTGTTTAAAACAATATCGTTATCGTGCTTGGTGTGAACGGGCCTTAACCCAATACTAACGGAACAAATCTACACCAGCATAAATAAATGACTGTACATCTACCTGTATGTGTAGGTAAACTCCACAATCCACTCCTTCAATGTGCAATTCTATATTTGATCATACCGTAAGGTAGACTAATTCACTTATTTTTCGGATTTCTTTAATTTCACCTGTTGCATATAGTTAACTACTACCACTACTACTACTACTACTAATACTACTACCTGGCCGTGTGTTGTGTAATATTCGGTTCCTGTGAAAAACTGTTCCAGTGGGTGGAGTTTACGTGAAAAGTTTGCGTGAGTTTCTCTGTTGTGGGCGTGTCCTTGAACGCACACACAACGTGCACATGAGTGGAACTGAAAATATTAGTGCACCCACTAGGGAGATAGATGGAGGGTGGGTCTTCAGACCAAAACAAAACATGACAACATAAACATTAGTTGAGGGCTGCAACTGCGCTTTTTAAACGAGAATATCCAGGCTGTAAGACTGCTGTCAGTGATATGAGTAGTTTTAAATAACATGTTTTCTTAATGCCTGTTGAACATAACAGAGACATTTTATGATTATTACAATACATTTCTTACATACGGCTCCTTTAAAACAACCCAAGCCAATGTGAGATTTTCTCTTTTAAAGGTTTTCAAAACTTTTTAAAAGTATACTGCTTATGAAATAAAAATAAATGTGTCTGGTCTTTGTATTTTTTCTTTCAATATCTTTGGCTGTCTCATCTTGCTGTCGTCCTGTCAGTCACATGGTTGGCAATTACTCATTTGTGACCGGTTACCAGATTTCTACTCATCTGCAGATGTTGGCGTACACAACTTCAGCCTGCTGACCTCATTTCTCCGAACTCCACATGACCAACAGAGACGGCCGTTAATATTCATATGCTGCTAAAAGCCTCTTTGAGGAGCATTGACCTTACTCTGGATTGAGGCTTCGTGCTTAGCATGGTCATTACTAAGGCCAGCCAACACAAACAGCGAAGAAAAACAAGACGAGAGTGAAGAAACCAGCGTTTATTGTCTGATTTCACAGTTGACTGAGAGACACACGTGACATCAGCTTTCTGTTGCTCTTAGTTTGTCAGTGTTTGTATCTTTTGGGTTACATCTACATCAACTCTGGCCCTTTTATATCTCAATGCTAAATCTCTTGTCCTGTTTTCATGTTTACATTAACCTTAAAGATATTCAATTACCTAGCCTATATATGAATATTATATCATAATTTAGTCATAATCATGTCCTTCTAAACCCATAAGTAATTTAGGCCTATTATTAAAAGTTTTTTTTCTTCCATTTTCCACAGAACAAAATTGTAAATGTAAATATATTTAGACAATTATATATAAACCCAATTTTCCCTCGACTGAAGCTCATAGATTATAAATGCCTTTTTTGCATACGCAGCATATAAATGAAGGCATCAATGCTCAAACAAAGCTTTCATACAACTTCAGATAAGTATTAAAGCTGAATATGGATTTAAGTTTGATCATAATGCTGCCATCCATTATTTTAAGCTGTAAACACTACAAATTATTTAACAACATCCCCTAAATTTAAATATAATCCTTCACATTGCATTGGTTTTATTTGTTTTTTTTAATATCAGACATTCTTTATATCGAAAAAATATATAACTTCTAGAACTTCTGTCACACGGTCACAGCCTACTGAACCCAGCTCAGCCGTTTTCATTCTCTTCTTTGACCTAATTAGTAATTGATCACACCTGTGTTCAATCAAAGACCTGGCATAAAAGCTGTGAATACTAGAATAGAAGATGGCTACGCACGTCCCTTAATTACACATTAAACATCATAGAAAAAAGAGAAACTGAACAGTGTGGAACACCTGAAACTGTTGAGCATGTACTGAATCCTTGTACGAAGCATAGTAATGAAAGGGTGGAGTTTTTAGGAAAGTTAATCAATCAGGGAAATCAAGGACATTACAGTAAAAAATATAGTAAAAAATATAGTCAAAAATGCTCAGAAAGATTCTAAGGTCTGTAATACATTAATGTCTTTCCTTAGAGAAACAGGTTTATATCATAGAATAT